>JAJOZX010001663.1:640000-697500 GCA_023014485.1 Bathynomus jamesi | reverse complement strand
AATGGTAAATGACAAATACCATAGTTTTTCTTTTTCATGATGCAAGCCCGACGTGGGCAACGGGTCTCTCGCAAAGAGGTCCCATAAATATAGCTTCCCTCACCAGCTATCTGCAAAGCAGACAGGATCCAGCTTTGGATCCGTTGCCCACGTCGGGCTTGCATCATGAAAAAGAAAAACTATGGTATTTGTCATTTACCATTACTTATTCGGACTATAGTGGATTTAATTATCCCAGAAGAGTTCCTTGTTCCATGCACGGTCTGTGTGTATCATATATATATATATATATATATATATATATATATATATATATATATATATATATATATATACAGGGTGTTTCAGGTCGATCCTAGAAATTTGAAAAGAAACACTTTATATTAGTTACGGAATTACTATGACAAACTTCAAATACCAAATACAAACTACAAATTCCGTCAATTTGATTTGTAGTTTGTATTTGGAATTTGGTATTTGAAGATTGTCATAGTAATTCCGAAACTAATATGAAGTGTTTCTTTTCCATATTTCTAGAGTCGACCTGAAACACCCTGTATAAACTCGAAAAAAATTATTTACGTCCTGCCGATATTTGTGTTTGAAATAATGGGAAAGGCTGAACTATATACACATAATATGGATTTTCCAATAATGTAGCGAAAGACAGTGGGATAAACTGACAGATTATGGGAAAGATAATCCGAAAAGGAACCAGATGTTGGAATGATTAAAAATATTGTATCGTTGTACGTGTGTACGCTGATTATTATCTTTTGGATCGAGGCCATTTTTTTTACCTGACAGTTTTAAAATACTGGACTATTTATAATTTATAATTTATAATATATATATTTTTAAGTCCAACCATATGCAGTTTTTGTTTGTCTGAACATTATACATACAAACAATTGTGAAGGGTGTTTTTTTGAGTATAACATTTTTTCAAAAGTGTCTACAAATTTTCGTGTGACACACACACACACACGTTTTCCAAGTGCTGTTCAGGCAGAATTTTCTGTTTTCATTCAGTACTCAAGATGCGTGTTTGTATTTGTGTCAAAACTTAAATGTCGCATGTTATATAGATTTTGAAAATAACAAGTTTTCCAGTCAGACTCCTGATTGGTGAGTAATTTATTTTGAAATCCTAAAATTTAATTTTAGAGTAAATATTTTATTATAAAGCAAAGTTCCAGAGTTGATGCCAAAGAATTATATATACACACACACACTTGAACTTACTGTAGGTAAAACGATCAAACAAATGCGGTCTTTGCGAACAAGCAAACAAACTAAACCGGTCGCAGCGGTGCAAGCAAAGAAACAAACAAAAGCGGTCGGTGTCGCGTGGCTTAGAAAGATACACCGTATATGTCTGCCTCTGTGTGTATGAGTCGAGTCGCGGTTCTGCGGTGTCACGGTTATGCGGAACCTCGACACCTGCTGTGTCGAGGTTCCCAAATTTCGTATTCTTACGTGATATTATTATATTATTATTATTATATTATTATTATTATTGTTATTGTTATTATTACTATTATTATTATTGTTATAAATGGTGACCACTAAAATTCATATTACTACCTCATATTTTCTCTATTATCATTATTTTTCTATGGTTATATATTTATTTTTAACCAAATAATTTTTGTCTCATTAAAAATACCATTAACGTCTCAAAGGGTTTCCGGAGTATTAACAGGGATTAGCAGGGATTAAAATTTTGCTTCTCAGAGTTCCTGCCCTCTTTTTCCATCACAGCACCACCCATCAGTGCCAGTGCCACTCGGAAATTTTTCGCCCATACTACTGAGTTAAATGAAAGTAGATAACCATGCCTACTGAATGGGATGATTATATACAAAAAGATAACAGTCTTATAGCGGCGCTCAGCTCACCCAGCTGTTCATTAGGGTGGTTCACACTTCACACATACACGTATATGGTATAAAATGAAAATGCACAACTGATGCATTTGTTCGTTTCGTATATAGAAAAATACCTCAGACAGAATTTTGAGGCAAATCCATCAATATTTAAAGGTGGTGCAAATTTGGAGAAATTTGTCAATGGTACTTAAATCTTCGAGTTGCGCCACTTCTAAATATGTACGAATCGAGCCATTTTATTAGTTTAAACATCATTTATGGAAGTGAAATATGGGCAAATGTCATGAAAAATATATTTTTCATTTTCCTTTTTTAGACCATCCTTATACAGTATATTTATATATGTTACGGTTTTTTTGCGAAATCGGCCTTTTTACAAATTCTCTAGTCAGTTTGCAAAGAAACCAAAACAATAGTAATTTTACAAAATGACCTTAAATGTTTGATAATTTTGAAAAAAACAAAAATCGGTCAATTTGAAAAATCACCAATAATCTTGTCGGTGTATTTGCAAAATCTCTTGTTCTAATACTGTAGAACCTTCTAGCTCCTAACCTAACCTAACCTAACCTAACCTAACCAACAGTGTCATTGTGGTTAGGTTAGTTAGGAGCTAGAAGGTTCTACAGTATTAGAACAAGAGATTTTGCAAATTGACCGATTTTTGTGTTTTTGCAAAATTATCAAACATTTAAGGTAATTTTGTAAAATTACTATTGTTTTGGTTTCTTTGCAAACTGACCGGAGAATTTGCAGAAAGACCGATTTCGCAAAAAAACCTTAACATATACACTGAATATGGTCTTGCTGAAACTGAATCCTGATGAAAATTCTAGTCTCAGTACAAGATTTTCTTTGAAGATCCTGTTCTTAAATATGATGAAGTTGACAATGGTTTTTTGTGACTGATATGGGCAGTTCTTCAAGGGCTAAATTCTGGTTGAAATGCCGCGATGCTCGTCCACTATTTTTTTAGCGATAAGTACTGTTAATATAATGTTTTAATCTATTAATTGTTTTAATATTTTATGACTGATGCTGGAAAATGTTCGGAAACGTTTGCATGGGTATTGGTATGGGTATATATATACACACACACACACACACACACACACACACACACACACATATATATATATATATATATATATACAGGGTGTCCCATAAGTCCGGCATCATAGGAAAAATAATAAAAAAAGGCAAAACAAAAGCTTTTATTTACAGAACGTGCTCAATATGTCCACCATTGTTTTCAATACACAAATTCAGACGTGGTACCCAGTCAGCAAGCACACGGTAAATGGTGTCAGGAGTAATGGTGTTACATGCCCCAATAATGCGCTGTCGCAAATGTTCAACACTCCTAATTTTCTCTGCATATACCAGCGTTTTCAAGTGGCCCCAGAGATAAAAATCTAGTGGCGTGAGATCCGGGCTTCTAGCTGGCCATTCCACAGGCCCTCGACGTCCTATCTAACGACCAGGGAATTGTTGGTACAGATATTCCCTTACTTGGGTGCTGTAATGTGCAGGAGCGCCGTCTTGCTGGAACCATGTTGAGAAATTTCCTTCTTCGTTCAAGACACTGGGAAATGCTTCTTCCTTGAGCATACGTAGGTAGGTGCCTCCAGTGACATGTTCATCGAAAAAGAGGGGGCCTATGATGCGATCCTTCCAAATACCACACCATACCATCACCCGAGATGCACCTTGTTCCTTTGAAGAGGTATACCAGTGAGGGTTGTTTTGAAACCAGTAGCGGGTGTTCTGTCGATTTACCTCACCATTTCCATAAAAAACAGCCTCGTCACTGAACAGAATGGTGGACGGGAAATTGGCATCCCGAGCATAAGAAAAATATGAATTATGATTTGTAGAAATAGAAAAATGTGAATTTCTCCTATGATGCCGGACTTATGGGACACCTGCATATATAAAGAAACTGAAATGTTTGTATATACTTGTGTATTCAGCTAGATTTCTTTATTACATGTTTGTGCTTATAGATATTTGTTATATGTTCAAATTCGTGGTCATTGAAATGTGTGATTCCATTCTTAAAACGAACATTTGTTTCCATTAATTCGTGTACAAGTTAAACAACAGCGGGTCCACAGTGTTCAAAAAGTTTAAAAAATAAAAATGGGCGCAATATGATTTCGTGGCTGACGCCGAGGAAACGGAGGGCCACGTGTTTGAGATCCCTGCTTTAGGCTTTTGATTTAATGTTTTTTTTTATTAATTTACGTGTCTGTTTTGGATCGTCATTTGACTCATGAAATTTATCCGATTAATATTGTTGTTTGTTGTTTTAATTTGTTCGTCATGTTTTATTTTATGTATATCTTTTGTAGTGTCTCGGACACTTCGAATTTTTTGCACTTTTATACTATTTGTGTATTTGTTCAGTTGATCTCAAAGAGCCGCTAGCTGATAAAGATTATATTTTGCAATCCCTTGTTTGGTATACTCTTTGTTTCCTGGATGTGTTTCATTGCAGACATTTGTTTGGATTTGGTATTTTTAGATCTGTCTTCATTAATAAAGTTAAAATTTTGCTTGCTTAAGCTAACTATAAATGAATAGTAAAATTTTGTCTTCTTAAACTATCTATAAATGATCCGTATAAGCACGTGAGCTTGCTTTGAATTTTATCATCTTGCATTTTGTAAATTTTGGATGAATCATTATAAAAAAGGGGGATGATCGTAGATATCGGAAATAATTATACCTGCATCAGTTATCGGTTTGGTTCAAGTTATCAAATGAGGTGGAATTTTCTAAAGTAAGACATCTCTGGTAACTTTATTCATACAAGGATAAAATCCATTTCATAGCTCTCTGTTAATGAATTTCTTTGTGTATATATGTATAATAATAATAATAATAATCTTTATTCAGAAAGAACACATTACATAAGATATACATTACATCCATACTGGTTTACATATTGTTGGGATTAACGTTTAATTTTTGTAGTTTAATTACAGTATTCTCATCTGAATATGCGGTTGGGAAGCATAACAGCATTTCAGGCAAAAAATGTCTTTGAGATTCATTTCTATTTTTATAAAGGAAAATAAGGAATATAAATAGAATTTCTGGAAAATAAAATAATGTTGCATTTAGTTAACTTTGTCATTACAAATGAAAAATGAAATAAGCTTTGAAATAATAGAAAATTATAACAGAAATAATAATAGAAATAATAGAAAAGAAAAATGGTTAACAATACAAATCATGATACGGTACAATCTTAAAGTTACAAAGATACAATTGAGTGAGGCATATTGTAACTATGGCGTAATATATTGGAAACTTTTAACATCTAATTTATATAGTTTATGATTGCACCCATTTACTTAAGATTGTGAATTTTGCATATATATTAGGTGATTTTCATTGTTTATTAATATTTACAAATTGCAATATATATGCACACACACACACACACACACACACACACACACACACACACACACACACACATTAGTAGGAGTTTATAAAGTGTTTCTTTAGTAAGTTGCGAAACGATATTAGTGATGGTGCTTTTCTGATGTTTATGGGTATAGCGTTCCAAATATCTGCCCCTTTATAAGAGTGAGCATTTCCTGCAAGTTGCATGAAATAATTTGATTTATGTATAAAATCATTGGGAAGCCTTGTATTATGATTATGGTTGATCTGATGGGGGGTAATCGCCCTGTGGATGGGCGAAGTATAGTTTCTGTTATTAGCAACTTTGTACATACTGATACCGACAGTAAGTTAATACAGGTCATTTAGTTTTATAATATTTAAGTTTCTGAACATTGGAGAGGTATGAGGTCATCTGTTATCATTGTCTGAGAGAGTTCGTAAGGATTTTTTATGGATTACTTCTTACTGATACAGTATATAACTCTTTGTACTACCATATGCTGTGATAAATGAGTAATACAGTGTGAGGAGGGCATTTTTGGGAATTGCTTTTTTGAGTTTAAACATTATGTACAGAAATCTAAATATTTTCGATTTGATATGTTGTGTGTGGCTTTTGAAATTTAATTTTTCATCTAACTTGATGCCAAGAACTTTAACTTCCACTTTTGCAAGAGAAGTGTTTCCAATTGTTAATGGTGTGTGCACGATTGCAGTTTTTTTTAGTTACTATCATATATGATGACTTTGTCAAGTAGTAAAAGATTATTTGCATACATCCATTCATAGACATGATTTAATTGCCTGTTCACTTCGTTCATTATATAATTGATATCGTGGTGTGTAGAAGTGAGTGTTGTATCATCTGCATATTGAATACAGGCTAATGTTGTTGATCGCTAAAAATCATTTACATGTATTAAGAAGAGTAAGGGTCCAAGGACTGATCCTTGTGGAACCCCATTTTCCAATATAGCATATTCTGGTGAAATGTCATTTACTTTAACGTACTGGTGACGATTAGAGAGATAAGACTAAACCAATTTAGCATATTTCCCCTTATGTCATATGTGTTTAATATGTCTAGTAAGATATCATGTACCAAAGGCTTTCGACAGGTCAAGGAAAACTAAGATTGTGTTTTTTTGTAGTTTAGGTTTTTATAGATATTTTCTAATAGCATGTTAATGGAATCTTCTGTGGTGGGGCCTTCTGTAAACCCAAATTGTGTTTTTGTTAGGATGTTGTATTTAGCCAAGAATTTGATTAGTCTATTGTATACGATTCTTTCAAAAACTTTACTCAGAGTTGATAAGACGGAGATTGGTTGGTAATTGGATGGATAATCAGGGCTGCCTGATTTGAATACTGAACAAACCCTGGCTATCTTCAGGTGATCAGGGAATATACCTTGTACTATTGATTCATTCATAAGTCTTGTGAGTGGGGTTTTTATATCATCTGATATTAGTTTATATATTTTCACTGGACTTTCATTTTTTAAGTTTTTTAATGTAGCTGAATTTTCGCTTGGCAGAATTGGTTCAAAGAAGAGCATATTTGTTGCGGGTTGTGGCATATATTGTTGGTGGTATCAGGACAATATCCTTCCGAGGACAATATCCCTCCGAGGACAATATCCCCTGCGGACAATATCCCCCGAGGACAATATCCCCCGAATATATATAATACCACTATATATCTATATATATACACACACAGACATAATATATATATATATATAATATATATATATATATATATATATATATATATATATATATATTGTAGTAATGTCTAATTAAAAATTAGAATGGTTTGGTTATAAGAAATTAATAAAGAAGATAAGAATAATTAGTAAATGTAAAATTAAGATAAATAATGGTTGCTTATTGAAATTATAAAATAAGAGTTGGCAACGCCTGAACACAGGCCAAAAGGCTGGGTAGAAATGCCCTTCAGTCACTGGGCGGCGTTGCATTTAAGGTGTCCTTCTTCGTGTTAGAATGTAATTGTGAATTTAAACTATTTTTTTGTCTCTCTCTCCGACTTAAGTATTATAATTAAATTCCCCCTCGCATTACCCCGTTTAACTAAGTCTGTTTCGGCAATAATAAAGTAGTAAAAGTGCAATGAAGATTATAATTGAATTGGCCGAATTGGTTCAAAGAAGAACGTATTTGTTGCGGGTTGTGGCATATATTGTTGGAGGTATCAGGACAATATCCTCCCGAGGACAATATCCCTCCAAGGACAATATCCCTCCAAGGACAATATCCCCCGCGGACAATATCCCCCGAGGAAAATATCCCCCGAATATATATAATACCACTATATATATATATATATATATATATACACATACACACATGCACACACACACATATATATATATATATATATATATATATATGTATATATATTGTAATAGTAATGTCTAATTAAAAATTAGAATGGTTTGGTTATAAGAAATTAATAAAGAAAAGAATAATTAATAAATGTAAAATTAAGATAAATAATGGTTGTTTATTGAAATCATAAAATACAAGTTGGCAACGCCTGAACACAGGCCAAAAGGCTGGGTAGAAATGCCCTTCAGTCACTGGCGGCGTTGCATTTAAGAAGGTGTCCTTTTTCGTGTTAGAATGCAATTGTGAATTTAAACTATTTTTTTGTGTCTCTCTCCGACGTATTATAATTAAATTCCCCCTCGCATTACCCCGTTTAACTAAGGCTGTTTCGGCAGTAATAAAGTAGTAAAAGTGTAATGAAGATTATAATTGACCTCAGTCTCCCTTTGCATTGCCTAACGGTTTTTCGACTCGGCCGGCTACCATGCAGTTATATACAGTAATGCGAAAAGCGAGTGAAAAACGTGTAAAGAGAATGAATAATGGTAGAAGGGAAATTAAATAACGAGTAGAAAGTAAAGTAAATAATGAATTAATTTCGAAAGTGGGACGCCATATTGAATTATTACAATGAATTTTTAAGGAATGGAAAACGAAATTTACTTGCAAATGGGGTACACGTTGCATCCTGCTATTTAAATAATCGAAATAGATTATTTATGAATGCTATAATACCGGTAGCAACAATTTTAACCGAAATATTAGGCCCGTAGGAAAGCCCCGTATTAAATATAATTTTAGGGGCACCGCTTGCCACCTAAAATGTAGTGATTTCCTTCTTCATTATTATAATTCCTTATTTACTTTACTTTCTACTCGTTATTCAATTTCTCTTCTACCATTATTCATTCTCATTACACGCTTTTCATTCGCTTTTCGCATTACTGTATATAAATGCATGGTAGCCGGCCGAGTCGAAAAACCGTTAGACAATGCAAAGGGAGACTGAGGTCAATTATAATCTTTATTACACTTTTACTACTTTATTATTGCCGAAACAGACTTAGTTAAACGGGGTAATGCGAGGGGGAATTTAATTATAATACTTAAGTCGGAGAGAGAGACAAAAATATAGTTTAAATTCACAATTACATTCTAACACGAAAAAGGACACCTTCTTAAACGCAACGCAGCCCAGTGACTGAAAGGCATTTCTACCCAGCCTTTTGGCCTGTGTTCAGGCGTTGCCAACTCTTATTTTATAATTTCAATAAACAACCATTATTTATCTTAATTTTACATTTATTAATTATTTTTATCTTCTTTATTAATTTCTTATAACCAAACCATTCTAAGTTTTAAATAGACATTACTACAATATATATATATATATATATATAATACCCCTTTAGGTTAGGTAAGGTTAGGTTAGATAAAGAGTTTCCGCTCAATATGAGAATGATAGCAGCCTTGGCCCTTGTCCCACCTGACAATGTTGTTGCAGCATTTGAAGAAATATATGAAATCCTGACCCCAGACATTCATTCAGTATTTGATTATTTTGAAGACACATATATTGGGAGACCACATCGTCGAGGAAGTCGAAAACCAATGTTTGATATAGATATGTGGAATATGTAGGATAGAGCAAAAGAGGGATTGCCAAAAACCAACAATTCTCTTGAAGGATGGCATAGGCGCTTTACGTCCAATGCGCTCACCCAAACATTTGGAAGTTTATTTCATTTATTCAACGGCGAACAATCACTGCAACAAGTTCATATTATTCAGAGAACAGCAGGTCATGCTACACAACCCAGAAGAAAATAATATCAAGACTCTGCAGCCAGGCTTTTGACGGTGATCCAAGGGTATGAAAATAGAAAGATTTTAGATTATTTGCGCGGTATTGCATATACCCTAAGTTTTTAATGTTTTTACATTTTAATCTAACAAATAGTCAAAATTATCATTCCCACTGTGAGTGTGACTTTAAATTGTTCGCGGGGGGATATTGTCCTAGAGGCAATGTTGGTAGTGACTGCTGATTCTGGAATATATATATATTATACACTCCCGGAGGAATATATATTTTAATGATTCCCAAGAGGGTACAATATCGTACTCCTGGATTGTCTGGACACTCTCAATGTTGTACCCAGACGTGATCACAGAGTGCGCCGACTGTTTCCTCGTCGCTTACGGAGTCCGGGTAGTTTCCCTTTGCCCTTATTTCCGCCCGTCGAGAATGGATTAACTGAGAGTCAACTTTAAATTTTAGGTACTTTAATTGAATTCAGGTAAGCGGATTACAAGCAAATGTTTATAAAAATATTTCTTCTATTCAAGTTTATAAAGGTTATAATGAAGTGATTCTTAAGTCTATAACTGACATTTAAACTCACGTTAAAATAAATAAGATTTGAGTCTGCTGGCATTTCCTTCAGTCAGATCCTCAATCCCGATATTCCGATATAAAGCGTATTCCCTACGGGGTGAAATGCTCCCCTTCACCGAGGGTATAAGTTAAGTTAAAAGAAGATATAAGAAGACCTTCTTCTAAGGCACTCCCCGGCCCGTTCTAAGGTCTCAAGCACAAACTAATGACATACGGGGCAACTCGCACTCCGTTAACCTCGGAGACCAAAGCAGAGACACTCCGAGAAGATCTGTTGAATAAATTTGGCCACTACGGTCTATTCGTTAATCTTTTCCGAAGAGCTCTACTCTATTATCTGCTTTCCAAATGCTGGACCTCTCCTTATATACGAAGGAATCCATTCTCACATGAGTCAGAAAGGTGAGTGACCGTGAGACAAAGAGAGCAAGAAGTTCTCAAAGTCAAGGTTCCCACGCGGAGTTCCTAAGTGGATGCAAGATCGCTAAGGCTGGTTGAAAGGCAAACATGAGAATAGCGAGGGCGTGATATCGCGTTGGTTTGTCTGAGTGCTTGAGATTAAAAGGGGGCGGCTGCTGATATATATATATATACACACACACAGTATATTATATATATTTATATTTTATATATAGATGCATATATATATATATATATATATATATATATATATATATATATATATATATATATATATATAGAGAGAGAGAGAGAGAGAGAGAGAGAGTATGTGTATATATATTATCATTAATTGTTAAGAGTCTACAGTATACTCATATCTTCTACAAAAAGTGCTTGTTTATCCGTTAATTTATTATTGTATATTAAATCGATATGGTCAATAAATTGCAAACAGCTTTCGTAAGGAGGGCGATATGTTAATTTTATTGGTACCCACGCTTATCGACAGGCAGTCTTGAATTACATATGATTCTCTTATTGTGGTACCTACAAGATCTTTCCTTACAAATAGAGCAACACTGCCGCACGTCGAATTCGCCTGCACGTATGAAACGTTCTCAATGGGGCGTGGCTTTGACTTATAAACCATACACTTCAAGCGACCACCAGAAAAAGTAAACTTTTGAGAGGAGTGTGTCAACGCTTCTACTGGAATGTTATGTAATGTCCGTAATGGTTTATGTGACAGAAATTACATACAGTATGTAAAGGACCTTGCGCCCTGCGGTCTAAATATTTTCTGAATTTATAAATATTCCACATGAGACAGGAGTTTTGGCTCACCGTAAACTCTTACGGTTAAATTTATAATAAGGTAAATTATCTCCTGACTAAAGTATTTTTTAACATGCATCGTACATCACAGGAAATTAAATGAAGGTGAAGATAGAATATTTTGTGATTACTTAGGAGTAAATCATTTGATAATCTGATGGGGAAATATAAAATTACAAAATCACGTAGTTTAATTTACACGTATTCATTAAAACTTGAATACACAATTTGTACATTATAGATTACTGTAAGTGTTTTTCCAATTTTACGATCAGTGCAGTGCCGAAAAATTCATAAAAGTTTGAATAACCAACTGTTATTAATCAAACACTTTGTTCATTCCTCTTAAGTTTGTGTTTTCGCATATAAAGTTTGGCATTTTATCTGAACTCATTGTTAATAACACTATCTTTAATAATGACCTACTTTCATAGAGGTCATAAAACAGTATAAACCTATAAAGATAATAACCTGTTGCTCATCAAAGAAACATTTGACATTGATATTTTTTTATTTTATCGTTGCAAAGGATTCATTAAAATTCCTTTTATTATGTTGTACATTATTTTGTAGCCTGTTTTATTTGGCTACGATAGCAATTAAAAATTCAGGAATCGATGCTTTATTTTTCAAAGCTATATTTTAATAACGTTTTTGCGGCATCTGTGAGAGAAAGTAATAAAGTTTTACATAACCTCAACCACATTCAACATGGGCACCATTTGTCAAACGTAAGACGTCCAAACGGTATTCTATCTCCATCCATGTACGCTGCAACATTTCAACGTCAACTCTTGCAACAGCAGCAGCAATTCTGGTCTTTAAATCGTCGATGTTGGCCACTGGAGTTGTGTACACGCAGTCTTTTACATAACCCATAGAAAAAAAGTCACAGGGTGTTATGTGTGGTGATCTGGCCGGACAAGAGATGGGCCCCGCACGGTCAATCCACCGATTTGGGAAATTCATATTAAGGGAATTTCGTACCAATTTCTTAATTTGTGTGCACACTGTACAATAATCTGACATCTGACAACTGCCACGTGAAACGTTATTACTTTCTCTCACAGATGACGCAAAAAGGGTATGTGTACCTCGTTTTCTAATATTTTTATATGAGAGAGAAGTTGTAAAGATAATTTGTATACACCCTGTATATCCATGCCAAAGATTGATTATGACAAGATTCGAAACTCCACCCACTTTTGAGTTAGTTTTTTTCTCGCCTGCCATCTAGTGTTCGGAAGGAGAACCAAATTACTCATGAAACACCGTCATCTACGTTAATTATATTTTAATGTTTATTATTATATAGCTTAATGCGTAATCAAATATAGGATCAGTTAATAAATCAAGCATAGCGGCTTATATTTTTTAAGATTAATGCAATAATAGTCAGTTCTTAGTAATATATCATACATCTTAATCATACGAATGTGCCCTAGTGTGAAGTTTATTTCTCACTCTATCCATTAGAAGCCGAGTAACTATTATTCGCGTGATAAATGATGGAAAATATCGTATGCTTCGTATCTTATTTATATATATATATATACTCTGTCCCCCAAAATGTGACCACCTTTTTCACCGGGCCAACCAAACCACAATTCCAATGATAAATAAATGAAACAAAAATCATATTAAACCCTTTATATTGTCCTTAAAATGAGAGGTAGTTAATTAAATCGGATGAGTAGTCTCTTTACAAATTCAACTTGAACAATAGTTGTTAAAAATACAATTCACAAGGAGAGTAATTAGAGACTTACTTCAACATTAAAGAAGTTTACAGTGAAACAAAAACAAATTGAATAAAACATTAACGAAGCAAGTTGCATTGTTCCTTAAAATACGCTTTCAAATAAATGGTTTCTCTAAAAGGGCAAATACTGATTTTCTGCTAAGTGGACGTCGTTGGTGAACTCTGAAATTACTCTCTCTCTCTCTACATATTATATAAATAATATATAATATATATATATATATTTGGGGGATGAATTTCACAGTTAAACACGTGAAATGAGTGATTGATGCAAACCCACAAGGAAAAAGAAAAATGATTCCAAGGCCTTTCATGTATTCAGAAGTACACCTCGTCAGGGAATGAAAGAAGAAGGCGAGGTGAGTTGTGACTGTGCTAAACATGTCTCTGCATGTCGAGACAAGTTGACTGATAGAATTGCACTTCATTGTGTAGCGTCAGTCCACTGTGGTGAACCGGTAAATTTAAACGTGTTTTGTTTCGCGGCGATTTCTTACGCTGTCGGAGAGTACCGAGCTGTGAAAGTGTTGTGCACCATGAATATGCTCCACAGAAATAAATCAACAAGGAATTTTACACTGAATTTTTGAGACGTCTACGTGAAACAGTTTGGAGGAAACGACCACAGAAGTGGGAGTCCGAACACTGGATGCTTCATCACGATAACGTGCCAACTCATTCATCATTTTCCACAAGGAAAAAGAAAAATGATTCCAAGGCCTTTCATGTATTCAGAAGTACACCTCGTCAGGGAATGAAAGAAGAAGGCGAGGTGAGTTGTGACTGTGCTAAACATGTCTCTGCATGTCGAGACAAGTTGACTGATAGAATTGCACTTCATTGTGTAGCGTCAGTCCACTGTGGTGAACCGGTAAATTTAAACGTGTTTTGTTTCGCGGCGATTTCTTACGCTGTCGGAGAGTACCGAGCTGTGAAAGTGTTGTGCACCATGAATATGCTCCACAGAAATAAATCAACAAGGAATTTTACACTGAATTTTTGAGACGTCTACGTGAAACAGTTTGGAGGAAACGACCACAGAAGTGGGAGTCCGAACACTGGATGCTTCATCACGATAACGTGCCAACTCATTCATCGCAACTTGTCCAGCAATTTTTGGTCAAAAACGCTACCGCCGAAGTACAGCAGCCTCCATATTCGCCGGGTTTGGTTCCATGTGACCTTTTTTTTGTTTATGAAGCTCAAACAAACTCTGAAAGGACACCAATTCGATGAAGTTGAGACCATTAAAAGAAATTCGACGGAGCAGCTTTTGGCGATTCTGAAAAGTGCTTTCGAAAAATGTTTTCAACAGTAGTAGGATCGTTGGGCAAAGTGTGTGGTTCAGAAGGATCCCCAAGCCCTGTAAGTACTATGTTCTGTCTATAATCGCCTGTGTATATATATATATATATATATATATATGAAGGTAGTATGTTGTTATTTTCTGTTTTAAATTCTGTATAAAAATTATTAAATTTACACCTTTCAGTAGTATGTGGGGAAAAACTGAGTGAAGGTGGAGAAAAGGTGAAAAGAGCAAAATTTTAATCTCTCAAAAGATGGTGAGGATTGATAAGGGGGAATGGCGATAGCTTAAGGGTGATAAGAGAAGGGGGTGAGGGATGCTGATAAGAAAAATTAAAACAGCAATTTTATTTACATAGAGGATGAAATACCCCCTGCAAAAGAGGGATATAACAGGAACACAAAAGAGGAAGTGAGGGATACCAGGAACACAAAGACGAAAGAGAAAGATACCAGGAACACTAATAAAAGTGTTCAGGGGTAGAGTCGTGCAAATGTAGATCAAACTCTAGGTAGAGTCACCCAAAAAAATGCCTCGATATGATGAGAAATAGAAGCTGCAAATACGGACAAAACTGCCACTTTTTCCACCCTCCTATGTGCCACTTTTTCCACTCTCCACTCTCCTTTCTCCTATGTCAATGACAGAGAGAAAATGCCTAAATATAGAGTGCCCATATTTTCACATAAAGGGTACACAAAGAAGAGAACGGGAAAGAACAGATCTTATCCGAATTAGAAGTAACAACAGGAGCAAGGAAACAATTTTTTTAGAGCAAATGAGAACGATAAAAGCACAGCTTGCCCTACTAACAAGAAAGGACAGGACTCCGCACATATATTCACTACACCATTACATACATAATACAACAACCACAGTACTATGAAGGGTCGCAACCCCAACTCTCCGAAATGCAGCTGCCCAACAAGAAAATCGAACACGGAAATTAGAAACCCGATAAATGTTTTATACACAAATATTCAAGGCCTCTATACGGATCATGCAGGCTGCAAATTACAATAATTACAGAATTTAGCTACCGAAGCCAGCATAGATATCATATGCCTAACGGAAACACACTTACATAAATGTGAAAAAGGCTGTGAAAACTGCATCGAGGATACTGAAATAGCATTGCTGGACAACAACATACACAGAGCAGATAGAGTGGCTAGACGAGGGTGAGGGTGTTGCATCTATTCTCTGTTGCATACTAAAATTAGCATGTTAGCTAATCTATACAATGTCCAATTTTTGTTTCATTAAGTGAAATAATTAAACCAATAATATACACATTAAACGGCAGAAGAGAGAGCAAGGAATCCTGACTCACTCTGCTAGAAAAATCAAACCACTTAAACAAATACAGTACCCAGCCTCTGATAAAGATTGGTAGGTTTACCAAAATTTAAATATGTTTAATATTAGTAGTATACCTGCAAAAATGTCGAGCGCAAATCAATTGAATACAACATAATCAATAATAGGGGATGGGAAGGGGATGGTTTATGCAACAAGGGGGGAAACTGGTTTAACCCCCAATATATATATATATATACTGTATATATAATAAACAGGAACACCAGAGAAAAATTAACATCCTTCAAGGTTTAATAGTACCAACGTTTCGGAATGCACTAATTCCATCTTCAGGGCTAAAACAATAAAATGCCAAATCACACAAAATACAAATTGCTTAATAACAATTTAAAATAAAGCTAAAAATTATAAAAAGTAGCTAAGAAAATGTAAAACATTAAAACTAAAAGGTAAATATATGTGAAGTTAAAAAGTTACAATTATAAAAAGTAGCTAGGAAAAATAAGAACCATTAAAACTGAAATGTAAATAAAATAAACTAGTACCTTAACCAAAACATAGCAGATCTATCGATGATTCGTCAGAATTTAGGTCTGGTTTTATTTATAAATAAACAAGATTCAATAATTTTAACTTAAGGTCAGACTTCCGGCAGCAAGTACGGCGAAATTAGACTGTGAAATTTATGGGTTATTGTTGTGCGAGTGTGTTACGTATGAGAGAATTAGGTGGTTTGCCAAGGTAAATTTGTACGGACCGATTTACCGAGATGTTCGTAAATACGGATTTTAAATGTCTTTTAGTTTTACCTATATATGATCCATACAGTGGTCACATTTGTATTGTAAACTATAGATGACTTAAGAAGTATAGGAATAACATCCTTGTATTTAACTAAATGATAAATCGATTTAGACGGGGTGAATATAATTTTTATACATAGTTGTGGGTAGAATTCCTTGAGCAATTTTAAAAGTTTGTTTCTAATGTTAAAACTTGAGGTTCCCATATAAGGCAAAGTGAAATACAGGATATCTTTGGGGACTGTAATTAAATCTCTAGTTGTGGGGTTTATTAGTCTATTTAAGGTTGTGCCTATTGTAGTCTCCACCAGTCTAGAAGGGAAATTATTCTTGGTAAGGAGTTTTCGGATGAAATCCAGTTCATCGTGTAGTTTAAAGTTATCTGAACAGATATTGAAAGCTCTGTTAGTCAGAGTCGAAATTAAATTTCGTTTGAAACTAAAGGGATAAAGGAAGAAAAGTTCGTAGTAAGATTGGTGAACGTCAGCTTTCGGTAAACGGAAGTTTCAAAAGAGGAATTAGCTTTTATTATCTTAATGTCCAAAAAGGACAGAAAGCTATTAGACTCAGCTTCTGAAGTAAATTCAATACGAGGGTGCTTAGAATTAAGGTAATTACGAAACAAAGGGATATGGTCTTGTGATTTGAACAGGAGAAAAGTGTCATCATATCTTCTATAAAAAACCGGTTTAAAGTTGGAAGGACACTCATTCAACCATTTGACTTCATGATGAACAGAAACGCGTTAGCTAAGGTGGGACCAAGAGGCAGGCCCATTTGAACACCTTCAGTCTGTTTAAAATATTCACCGTTGAATATAAATATAAGGTCTTCCACGGAAAATTTTAGTAGTTCTTTCATTTGACCTCTATTAAAACCCTGCACAGTATCAGTATTATTAAAAAGATTGTCAATACATATATCAATAGTTTTTGCAACAGACACATTGGTAAATAAAGATTTTACATCGTAGCTAGCCATTGTGTAAGAATTATTATTTAATGAGGTAATTTCTCTAACGAAAGAAAATGAATCCCGTGCTGTACACAAATTATAAGTTATAGGTGATATTATGGGAACCAAGAATTTTGAAAGGTTATAACTAAAAGTTCCTAGTGCCGATAAAATTGGCCTAAGTGGACAATTAGGTTTGTGTATTTTAGGGAGTCCATACCTGGGGTGGATCCCGAAACAAATAATTTAGAAAAAACTGTCTGAGATTATAGTATTAGATTTAAGTTTTGTAAGATACTTATTGATTCTATCTTCCCGTTTTAAACTTAAAGAAAAAATGTCACCAGTTACTTTAGCAAATCTAGTTGCATCATTTAAAATATCTAACATTTTATCGACATAAACATTCCTGTCCAAAAGAACAACGCCATTGCCTTTGTCTGGTCTTGTAACCACCAATGACTTGTCCGAAGACAGTTTTCTTAGACTTTGAAACTCTTCCGCCTCCATATTAGGTCTATTGCCATAAGGGTTAAAAGCATAAAATGAAGTAAAAGCTAAATTACGTAAATTATTAGATAAAAAGTTAAAACCTTTACTATGTGGGTGAAAGAATGAATGTTTAAAAAGGTCCTTAAAAAATAACTCAAAGTTCAGGAAATGATCGTAAAAATTAAGTTTCTTTGGGGTAAGAGAGAATTTCAGGCCTTTGCAAGGGACAGATTTTTTAATATCACTGACAACTTTAGAAGAATAATTAAAGATGAGAGCATTAGCTGCTAGATTGTTAATCGTATTATATCCTAATTTTTGAAGTTCTGAACAAAATTCGCCCTTACAATACATTTCAAATTGACCGTCTGAATGACGTTCACAAGATGTATTGAATCTATACCAGACACCAGAGACTTAAAATTACAAGTAGACTGATTAAGATCCCTATTACATTCATTACTGAGCCTTTTCTTGTATTTAATTTCTGCATCTAGTAATTGTTTTTGACAGTTCCTATAGGTTTCGTTAGAGAAATTACCTCATTAAATAATAATTCTTACACAATGGCTAGCTACGATGTAAAATCTTTATTTACCAATGTGCCTGTTGCAGAAACTATTGATATATGTATTAACAATCTTTTTAATAATACTGATACTGTGCAGGGTTTTAATAGAGGTCAAATGAAAGAACTACTAAAATTTTCCGTGGAAGACCTTATATTTATATTCAACGGTGAATATTTTAAACAGACTGAAGGTGTTCAAATGGGCCTGCCTCTTGGTCCCACCTTAGCTAACGCGTTTCTTTGTCATCATGAAGTCAAATGGCTGAATGAGTGTCCTTCCAACTTTAAACCGGTTTTTTATAGAAGATATAGTGATGACACTTTTCTCCTGTTCAAATCACAAGACCATATCCCTTTGTTTCGTAATTTCCTTAATTCTAAGCACCCTCATATTGAATTTACTTCGAAGCTGAATCTAATAGTTCTCTGTCCTTTTTGGACATTAAGATAATAAAAACTAATTCCTCTTTTGAAACTTCCGTTTACCGAAAGCCGACATTCACCAATCTTACTACGAACTTTTCTTCCTTTATCCCTTTAGGTTTCAAACGAAATTTAATTTCGACTCTGACTAACAGAGCTTTCAATATCTGTTCAGATAACTTTAAACTATACGATGAACTAGATTTCATCCGAAAACTCCTTACCAAGAATAATTTCCCTTCTAGACTGGTGGAGACTACAATAGGCACAACCTTAAATAGACTAATAAACCCCACAACTAGAGATTTAATTACAGTCCCCAAAGACATCCTGTATTTCACTTTCCCTTATATGGGAACCTCAAGTTTTAACATTAGAAACAAACTTTTAAAATTGCTCAAGGAATTCTACCCACAACTATGCATAAAAATTATATTCACCCCGTCTAAATCGATTTATCATTTAGTTAAATACAAGGATGTTATTCCTACACTTCTTAAGTCATCCATAGTTTACCAATACAAGTGTGACCACACTGTATGGGGTTATATATAGGTAAAACTAAAAGATATTTAAAATCCCGTATTTACGAACATCTCGGGAAATCGGTCCGTACAAATTTACGTCTTGGCAAACCACCTAATTCTCTCATACGCAACCACTCGCACAACAATAACCACCCAATTTCAGTCTAATTTCGCCGTACTTGCTGCCGGAAGTTCTGACCTTAAGCTAAAATTATGGATCTTGTTTATTTATAAATTAAAACAGACCTAAATTCTGACGAATCATCGATAGATCTGCTATGTTTTGGTTAAGGTACTAGTTTATTTTATTTACTTTCAGTTTTAATGTTTTATATTTTTCCTAGCTACGTTTTATAATTTAACTTTTTAACTTCACATTTATTTACCTTTTAGTTTTAGTATTTTACATTTTCTTAGCTACTTTTTATAATTTTTAAGTTTATTTTAAATTGTTATTAAGCAATTTGTATTTTGTATGTGATTTGAATTTTATTGTTTTAGCCCTGAAGATGGAATTAGTGCATTCCGAAATGTTGGTACTATTAAACCTTGAAGGATGTTTATTTTTCTCTGGTGTTCCTGTTATTATTAAACTGCGTTTGCACGCCATCAATCAATAGCCGATATATATATATATATAATATATTATATATATATATATGAATTGTATGTGTATATATGTGGTGTGGATGCATGTTTGCATGTATAGAAAAAGTAAAACATCTTCTTTTATATATATATATACAGTATATAATATATATATATTATATATATATATATATATACAAAATAATAATAAATTCATTAGTGAAAATAATATCCATCATATATATATATATATATATAAAAGAAAATCATGTCACTACTTATGTATCTACTTTTACACATACAAAATTTATTTAAAATAATTATTTATAATTGGGTGGCATTGCGGGACGCCCATTTATTAAATTTTAAAAAATCTGAGGAAATTATCACCCAGTTTTGGTGACTCTCTCTCTCTCTCTCTCTCTCTCTCTCTCTCTCTCTCTCTCTCTCTCTCTCTCTCAAGCCACGCCCGCCGAAAGACGCAGTACAACTAATGAGCACCTGCACGTTGCTGGTTGGTCTTTTCTTCTTACTCGCCCGTTGTTTGAAAGGGGGTGCTTTTCCCAGCATATAAAAGAACTATTGGTGAACCTAGTTCGCATTCAGCAGGAATTTTTTCACAGTGTGAATTTCATTTGATTACAATCCACAATGAGTTGTAACAGCTGCAAAGGTGGGGCTTTGTAAGCGCCAGTTTCTCCCATATCCCACATCCTCTTTTTCGTGACAAAATTTTGCATTCGTTGAATTATATATAGCGTTAATGTTTTGTCTCGCAATGATCGTTTTTGTATATTGAAATGTGCTTTTATTTCGGCAGGGGGAGGGTGGAGTTTCGTCAACAATGAGTTACACCACTATATCTCGCCATTCGTTTTTGAAGATGGCAATATTATGTGAAAAACAATTCGTACAGTGTTTTGAATATATATATATATATATATATATATATATATATATATATATAAACTCAGAATGGTCCCCTGAGAAACTTATATGTTAAACACAGACCGTGCATGGAACAAGGAACTCTTCTGGGAAATTACAGCCACTATTTACCTTAAATTTACCTTAAAGCGCTTCTGCCTCAAGGGTGCGCTGCTCCCACGAAGTCCACTCAGCGCCTCCTGAGGCGGGGTCACGACGGGGTCGCCACCCTTCTTTTCTCTTGCTCCTGCCATACGATTTGGTCCCCTATTGAATTTGTGGGGGCTGGTCTGGCAGAGGAATACCCTGACACTGTGGGTTGGTCGGGTATGTTGGCTAAAAACATGTCCAAGTGTTTTTTAAAAGTATCTACTGGGACTGCACTTATATCTCTAAGGTACTGAGGCAAGGAGTTAAACAGGCGAGAACCCTGCCTAGAGATACTATTATATTGAAGGGTTTGAATCCTTCTCAGACTGTTTGGTGGGAGGTGATATTTTTTACACATTCTGCCAGTTCTTGTTAAGGTGGGCACAATTGGTTCAGTATTGGGGGCAACTAAAAGCCCTTCTAGAATTTTTTAGGTGTAGATTAGGATGTATCTCTCAAACCTTCTCTCTATGGAATAAAGGTTAAGGCCTCTAAGCCTATCCCAGTAGTTTAATTTGTTTTTACTCACCTGTTGCCCATCAGGTTGTTTAATATACGAGGTAAAGGTTCTTTGTAGGCCCTCAATTTTTTGCAATTCATTCTGTTTGTGGGGAAACCATAATTGAGAGCAGTAGTCAATGCGTGGAAGGACAAGTGATTTCCACAGGGTAAGCATGGTCATACTGTCCCTAGTTCTGAATGTCCTCAGTATATATCCTATTAGTTGTTTGCATGATGAGGTTACTTTGTCAATGTGCCTGTTGAATGTTGCATCTTCAGATAATATAATCCCTAGATCCCTGACATGATCAGTTTGTGCAATATCTTTTCCTGTGGGTCCAGTGTAGTTGAATTGTTCTTTCAGGTATTTATTTGGTCCATACTTAATTAGTTCAAATTTGTCTTCATTGAAGGCCATATTGTTTGCATCTGCCCATGCATATATAGTTTGTAGATCTTTTTGTAGCTCTACACAGTCTTCTTTTTCTGTAATTGGTCTTAGTATTCTGGTATCATCTGCGAATGACAGGAGAGAGCTTCCTAGGTTACAGTTTATATTGTTTAGCATTATAATGAATAGAATTGGTCCTAGTACTGTGCCTTGCGGCACTCCACTAATCACTTCTTTTTCTATAGATCTTGCTCCATTTACAGTTGTTATTTGTTTTCTGTCAGCGAGAAAGGCATGGATCTATTTTCCTACTTTTCCACAAATACCAAGTTCTTCTAGTTTATGGAATAATATACCATGGTCAACCTTGTCAAAAGCTTTTGCAAAGTCTAGATAGATGACATCAACATTGTGGTTTTCTCCCAAGTATTGTAGGATTGTATTGCAATGGTCTATAAGTTAAGTAAGGCAGGATCTCTTTTGTCTGAAGCCATGTTGAAAGTCTTCTAAGAGATGTTCATTTTCTATAAAACTGACAATGTGCCTTTTCAGGACTTTCTCAAATATTTTAATAATATGGGAAGTGAAAGATATGGGTCTATAGTTCTTGGCTTCCTTTCTTTTGCCTCCTTTGTAGATTGGGGTAATATTTGCTTGTTTCATGATTGGTGGTATTCTACTGGTGTCTAGTGAGGATCTCCACAGGATTTTCAAAGGCAGAGATAAAGTATGTTTGCATTCCTTAAGAATCTTGGCTCCAATTCCATCTGGACCAGGGGCTGAACTCCCCGGTAGCTCTGTTATTGCCTGTTGTATATCTCTAGTGGTTATTTGTATATCTTCCAATAATGGTCTGTCTTGGTCATTTTCTTCTCTATCAAAAAATGCTGTAGTTTTTATTTTCTTTGCTACTACAGGGGTACTCCAGCTTAAAGCATATTGAGATTGTAAAATGTTTGCCATTTCCTGTGTATTAGATGTGAGAGTTAGTCCATCTTTAGCAAGCAATGGGCCAATGCTCGTTTTGATAACTGCTTTGCGTTTAGCATAGCTAAAGAAGAATTTGCTATTTTCCTTTATAGTGCCAATAGCTTTGTGTTCATTATCAATATTCTCTCTTATGGTTGACTCCTTTATTTTAAGTTCTAACATCAGTATCTGATTCCGGATGTTACTATGTCTTGTATCACTTAATTGCTTTGTCAGTTGTTTAGATAGCTTTGTTCTCTTTCTCATAAGTGTCCTTCTGTATCTGTGCTCTTTTGTCCGGTGCTTCTGTGCACTATCGTTTTTCTTTGGTGTGTGTTTGTATAATGCTGATGACAGCAGGTATTGTATTCTACTCCAGCATTCTTCTGGCTTTAGGTTTTCTAATTCATCTTCCCAGTTTATTTCTCCCAGACAGTTATTTATTGATGTCCAGTCTGACTTGTGCAGGTTTAGGTCAAAGTATGGCAAGTTCGTTTGGCATGGGTCTTGCTTACATTTGTGGAGGGACAAGTTTGTGAATATGTGCATGACATTGTGGTCGGAGTGTATAGTTGGTGTTATAACAATGTGGTCAATTGTAGTTGCATTATTTGTCAGCACTAAATCTAGGATATAAATCTAGGATATAGTTCGAATAAGTAATGATAAATGACAAATACTATAGTTTTTTCTTTTTTATGATGGAAAACCCAACGTGGGCACCGGGTTACTCGCAAAGAGGCCCCAAAATATAGCTTCCCTCACCAGCTTCCCTCATCAGCTTTGTAGATACCTGGTGACGGAAGCTATATTTTGGGGCCTCTTTGCGAGTAACCTGGTGCCCACGTTGGGCTTTCCATCATGAAAAAGAAAAAACTATAGTATTTGTCATTTATCATTACTTATTCGAACTACAGTGGATGTAATTTCCCAGAAGAGTTCCTTGTTCCATCCACGGTCTGTGTTTATATACATATATATATATATATATATATATATTATTACAGTGCGTTCGAGAAGTCTCTCCGCAGTGCTATGTTAAAGGCATAGGAAATTGAAAAACTACAATGTTTTCATTCAACCATGATTTAGTGATTTTATTACATAACCTTTTGATTTTACAGCATCTGTTGAAAGTGTTTTCCACCATTTTGCAGGCACAGAGCAACTCGTCTACGCTTGTTGTCAAACACTTATTTTTAAAGTGTTGGTTGACTGCGGAGAGACTTTTCGAACGCACTATATATGGAAAAGTGATTTTTTTTTACTGTTCTCCAGAGCAGAATCTTATGGAAAATGTAAATATAGCTAAGGAGAAGAAAGAAATAATGATATCAATATTTATGGATTTCAGTAAGGCGTTTGATGTAATAGACCATAATATTCTACTTAATAAATTATATTGTTATGGCTTTAGAGGAGCAATCAGTGATTGGTTTAAAAGTTATTTGTCCAATAGATATCATTTTGCATCAGTAAATAAGGTTTGCTCAACTAAAGCGCTTGTCAAACATGGTGTGCCACAGGGCTCAGTTCTGGGTCCACTGTTATTTTTATTATATATAAATGACCTTCCACGTTCATCTGATATACTGAACTTCATAATGTTTGCAGATGATACAACTGTCTCTTTTTCTTGCAAAGATTTTAATACAGCTAAGAATATATTTCATTCAGAACTCATCAGTGTAATGAAATGGTTGACCACCAATAAACTCTTCCTAAATACCAGTAAAACAAATTTCATGATTTTTACTAATAAAAGAAATGTATATCTTAATGAACTTAATGTTAATGAAATCGCTATAAAGGAGTGTACTGTAACAAAATTTCTTGGTGTAATGCTAGATAAGAATTTGCGATGGAGTGATCATGTAAATTATATCGCGAGAAAGATTTCAAAGAGCGTTGCTATAATGTTTAAACTTATAAATGTAGTCCCTAAACAAGTTTTATTGACTCTTTATCATACTCTTGTTCTTCCTTATATAACATACTGCACCCTTGTTTGGGGAAACTCCGCTAACAACGCATTGAATGGTATCTTTGTCATCCAAAAATGAGCAATAAGGTTATTATATGATGCTGATTTCCTTGATCACTCTAGGGCATTATTTAAAGAGCTAAACCTACTAAAGCTCAACGATATAATCAAACTGGCACATTTTATTTTTATTTACAAGTGTAAAAACAAAATCATTAATTTGCAATGGGTAAATAGATATTTTGTAACTCATCAAGAAATCCACTTATATCACACCAGAAATAGATCAAAGCTTGTTATACCTGAATTTAGATTATCTTCATCTCAAAAACTACCCATTTTCATTGGATTGAAACTATGGAATGACTTGCATGCCGATATAGAAAATATTGTGAATGTAAATTTGTTTAAAACCAAGTTGAAATCCCGATTAATAATGGCATACTAACAAAAAATCTAGGATTAATGTCCACTAATATTGTTTAATATTGTCCATTAATATTGTTTAATATTGTAATACATGTTTCAACTATTAATAATACTTATTTACTTATTTACTTATTTATTATTATTAAATAACAATAACTAGCTGCTTATTTTTAGTAAGAGCCCAGTAAAGCCTAAAGCTTAAGGGCCAAATTAAATAAAATAAATAGTCAAGCTTCACAATTATTCCGTGTGCGGATGGGATGCCGAATGCACTTTCGCCGAAAGTCAGGAAGCCGAAGCCAAGACGCCGAAAGGACATGAAGCCGAATGGACATGAAGCCGAATGGACATGAAGCCGAATGCACGTAAATTAATATCAAAATATATAATTGGAATATTTAAGAAATAAAACACTATCAAAGGATGATTTTTTAATTGTAAAACAATTATTTTAATAAATTAATATTAAAATATATAATTGGAATATTTAAGAAATAAAAAAAACTATCAGAGGATGATTCAAAAATTGTAAGCTAATGCTCTTAGGAAAGCCAATCCTTCTTCTTTATTATACGAACTGAAAATGGATTTTATTCTTTCGTTAATGGCGTCATACTTTTTGTTAGGTTAGGTTAGGTTTGATGCTATTTATCGTTGCTCTCTCAAAGTCGACTGTTATCGAAGTTGGATTCAGAACTCGTCTATCTTTCAAAAACTGAAATATTTCGTCATACGTTATTTCGTCCTTGTTGTTCGCAATGCACTACACTAATGGTAAAGTTTTACTTTCGGAAATAATTGCACGTATAGTATACAGTTGTTTTCCAACGGGGGCAGAATCAAAAGTACCGTCGCAAAATATATCCATATATATATATATATCATGTCCATTCGACTTCATGGCCATTCGGCTTCATGTCTATTCGGCTTCATGTCCTTTCGGTGTCTTGGCTTCGGCTTCCTGACTTTCGGCGAAAGTGCATTCGGCATCCCGTCCGGCTACCAATTATTCATGTCATTGTAGATTGAAAATATGTATTTATTTTATTATTATTAATAAAGGTTATTCTATCTATCTATCTATCTATTCAGAATTGGGGTACCGTTTCTTCAAACTGTAGACAACCAGCAGCTATTTACGTCACTCACAACACTTTAAATTATATAGGTCTACCACCCCGAAACATTACTTTAACTATGACAACATGAGTGATAGTGAACGTGAAGACTTTGATCGCTACTACAACAGTTTTAATGAAGATAATCCTTACAATATAGCGGATGAATGTGAACGTTAATTTGTGAATGACGTACGAGTACTTAAAGTATGCTTTCAAGCCTTAAGAAGGATGTACATAACCCGTTTCAACTGTGATCCGCTACAAGCTGCAACCACAATCGCTTCGATAATAAAGACTCACTCTAATAGACAGAGTTTATTTCCACAACAGTTTCGATGCCCACTGGCATCCTCTTCGGGTGGATGCCAGTGGGCATCGAAACTGTTGTGGAAATAAACTCTGTCTATTAGAGTGGGATTTTATTATCATATTTTGACCTTCACGTAGAAAAAAGTGAAGTGTTTGCATTCACAATCGCTTCATTGTGTTTTACTGTATTCAAGAATAACTTCATGACTAAAGACACGCTAGCCGTCATTGGCTCGCACACACATACAACAGCAGACAGGTGTACACATAAGACATGCTCGCAACACGGAGGAAGTGGCCATTAAGATCAGTGGCTATGTTTTTTGGGTAGATGGTCCAAGCGAAGACCCAGCCACTGGTGAGAAGACCGCGTACTCCTTTAAAGACTGCTGGTGGCATGGATGCCCACGTCCTCACATGGACCCGTACCAGCGACCAACTTATAAGATCTCAGTTCACTCACAAGGTTTTGTGGGAACATGAATATAATGCCTGGATGGAAACCGATGAGCAGTATCGCGAAGAAATAAGGACTATCAAACATTCAAACGTAGAATGGAGGTGGACTAATTTGAACGAGAACTACTTTGGCCTTTCTTTCGTAGATGTGCTCCCCCCTCGCGACTTATGGATGCTAATCTTGCCCGTTGTTATAGACCACAAACTCATGTTCCCTCTGCGTGTAAGTGTGCAGAGGAGAACAATGGGGACTGTAATCACACAATCAACCAGAGGAAGATCAGAGGTGTTTATACAAGTCCTGAGCTGTCCCTAGCCATTCGTCACGGGTACAGAAGATATATGAGGTGTGGAGGTTTCAGAAGCTCCCCAAACGCCATATGTAAATAATTTTTTGAAGGACAAAGTAGAAGCCTCAGGTTACCCGCGAAGAGTTGAGACCGAAAATTAAAAATCTGCGTATATTCAACGTTACCGTGATTGTGAAGGGATACAACTTGAATGGGGCCAAATTGTGAGGAGCCCTGGCAAGCGCCTTAGTGCAAAATTGTGCCTAAATAGCTTTTGGGAAATTTTCCCAGAATACAGACAAGGGAAACGTCCATCTAGCTCAAAGTTATAACGAAGTGTGGGATTACGCCAACGCCGTCGATAAAGAGATCATGGAGATCTTGAATGTGGATAATACGTACATAATAAAATACAACAAAACCGAGTTGGCTATAGATACATCACGTGTCACAAACATACCTGTAGCCAGTTTCACAACAGCCTACGCCCGCATCAAACTTTGGTGTCTACTTAGGCTGACCATATTTCCTTGAGACAAAAACGGGACATTGGGATGGCAAAAAAGGGACGGGGGTTATGTAATATTCTGTATTCATGAAAAAGTAAGTACATAAACATATTGAGCTTACAATTATTCTTCAGTGACATAACCCATACAGAACCCATAAAAAAAACGGTACTGTCCCGTTCGAAACGGTACGTATGGTCAGCCTATGTCTACTGTATTCTCTTGGACGAAGGGTTCTGTAGTCTGTACGCAAATACAGATAGTGTGACATTCACGGAGAAAGAAGGTGAATATATGCCTCCTATTGGGGAATTCCTCGGAGAGTTGACTGACGAGATCAAGGATGAGTATGGAGATAGCGCCTGGCTGATTCTTTTGTCTCAACAGGATTAAAATCTTACGGGGTACGGGCGCGGTTGAGGGAGGATTTCAAATACATCGTGAAGGCTAGAGGTATCACAATTAACCAGGCGAACCATCAAATCGTCAACTTTAGTTCGCTGAAAGAGCTAGTGAGTTTAGAAGATGAAGGAGATGAGGGTGACCAACCACCCCACCTGGTTGTAGGAACTCATAACTTTCGGACACAGAAGTTGGAGGGCGTGAAGGAACTTAGGGGGACGAAAGTGTGTCGTAACACATATAGGAAACGATACCAGGTGCCTGACACCTACGGCACTGTTCTCTTTGGATACTGTGAGGCGTGAATATTTGTTATATAAATAATTGTTATATTAGAGTCTATTTACTTGACGAAATTTTACAATTTATTTATTTTTCCTATTTATTACGTTCATTTAAAATAAATTATGTTTCATCTGGCATTTAATTTTCTCATTTTCTCCTTTAAGGCCACATTAAATCGTGCGAAGCATGAGGAGCAAAACGTCCAAATACGCTATGGTTATTCTGGAGAGAGCATGTGAAAGAAGCGACGCTTGCAGAAGAGAAACAAAGGAGCTGGGTTGTGAACCTTGTTGATGATTGGTGTGACAGATGTTATACCGTGTTACATCACACCGAGTACGCGTACACTGGGGCGGTGAATGTAAATCTTGTGATTATGGACAGTTTAAAATATTTCTACTAGTACATCCATGTATATCATGATGAGGTGCGCAGCGAAATTTTAGCGAAACATTCATGTGAATTTTTAGTAGAGTTTAGGGACGAGTATCGTTTGTCTAGCAAAAAGGTCAGGGATGGACACATGTTTCTCTCAGATAGAGCGCCAGAGTGCTAATAAATTTTATATGTGCATTAGTTCTTACTTGAGAAAGTACAATGGTGAATACATTTACCCCTGAACGTTGTAGAAGATGTATGGTGCGCATACGAGGAAGTGCGTGTGATAAATCATTAAAACCGATGTTGCTTCATGTATCGCAGATGGAAAAATTCTCTAAACGCCTACTCAGTGTAAAGGGTTACAGTTTTAAATATTCAGATGGGTCACCAGTGCTCACCGAGTCTTTCATGTTAAAACAATCTCGTACACGAATCTGCATTACTAACACTTGGCGGCGTTCATGACGCAACCCGTGTGACTCATACCCACCTCACACCTCACACCTCCCCAACCGCCCGCACGGTACCGCCGAGTCAAACAGCGCACCGGCGGCTCATAGCCGTCTCAGAACTTGACACGACTGGACGTTCTCTCCTCGCAGTATTAATAGAAAATTATTGAAAGGTGGAACTTCCGTTGAGCAGCATCCTCAATGCAGTAAACGACGTGTCCGTGTTGAAGTCTGTGCGTGTATGCAGGCGTAATACCGGTGGTATTAATTTTGTACTTGAAACGAAATGTAGACAATTAAACTTGGTAGACGCAATGTTATTTATTTAAGTGTTGAAGAGATGAACAGAATCTTCGTGGTGGTTGAGAAGTGGGGTGAGAACAGTTATAAAATACCTGTGGGTGTAGGCACAAAAAGAGAACAGATTAGTGATGCACCCTCATAAGCCATTATTTGTACGCTATGCGTAAGTCGTGATACACACCAACCTTGCGTTGATATACGAATGATGTGGAAGAATGCTGCTGGCAATAACGCCCTTAACCCCACGCGAAGTCGTTTTATTCACGACAGAATGTTTGAAGTCGTCGGTTTCTGTAAACTAAAACCTATATTACACGCACGTGTTGCTGATATGCGTTATTTTGATACGGTGCTTGAATACGCGAACACCGCCCTGCTCGATGATTTTACCAAGTGTAGGGAAGAACAAAGCGAAAATGGTTTGGAACTGGATGCGTATTTAGAAGGTGCAGATTCCTCAAAATATCATGAACTTTGGTACAAAGGACTAGAACGGTACAAGGCTAAACTCACCTTCACTGTTCACCCTGAAGTATTATTTCTTTATATAAGACGCAGTTGTCGGCACGATTTAGGAGCATACTTCAATTGCCGATATGAATTGTGAAGATTATTTTACAGTTGAAATGGTCAACGCTAAAAGAATAAATGCCCGTTTGGAAAGGTGTGTTTATAAACTTGAATTTAATGGAGATGTTGTAGCAAATGATGTCATCTTTGTGCGTGCTTTTGACTGTATTCGTTCCGTGTTTAAAGAGTGTGATAGTTTGATTACCAATTGTAAAGTGGGCACAAAAATAGTGTTAAACGAGTTGAAAGCCCTTTATATTGAATATAGACACCTGTCTACTTTCAGTGGTGAATTAATGTTAAATCACATCTATTGTGCAGTACAAAGCAATGAGTATGTAAATGTGGACGCGATTACCTTTAACCATGTATTTCCATCATATATATATATATATATATATATAGGCATGATCTGCCTGACCGAAACCCATGTTGGTTATCATTTAATTTTATCTGAGTTTCCAAAAAGCCATAGATTTTCTGTCTAACTATTCTTTCAAATATATATATATATATATATATATATATATATATATATTATATATATATATATATATGATATTCCGCGCAAGACGAGAGAGAGAGAACGAAACAAATGAAAAAATGAGGTAACCACCCGGGAATCGAACCCGGGATCTTCCGATTGCCGGTCAGATGCGATAACCATTACACCATGGGCCTCACTCTTCCAAATGCCGTAATTCTTCTACATAATCGCAGAAACCAATGCCCCAAGGGGGCACCTCCCGCATGCCGTAACATTATATACATTTAACTGCAAACACGCAGTATAATTAACGTAAAGAACGACGCTTGTATAGGAGATATTCCGCGCAAGACGAGAGAGAGAGAACGAAACAAATGAAAAATGAGGTAACCACCCGGGAATCGAACCCGGGATCTTCCGATTGCCGGTCAGATGCGATAACCATTACACCATGGGCCTCACTCTTCCAAATGCCGTAATTCTTCTACATACTCGCAGAAACCAATGCCCCAAGGGGGCACCACCCGCATGCCGTAACATTATATACATTTAACTGCAAACACGCAGTATAATTAACGTAAAGAACGACGCTTGTATAGGAGATATTCCGCGCAAGACGAGAGAGAGAGAACGAAACAATGAAAAATGAGGTAACCACCCGGGAATCGAACCCGGGATCTTCCGATTGCCGGTCAGATGCGATAACCATTACACCATGGGCCTCACTCTTCCAAATGCCGTAATTCTTCTACATACTCGCAGAAACCAATGCCCCAAGGGGGCACCTCCCGCATGCCGTAACATTATATACATTTAACTGCAAACACGCAGTATAATTAACGTAAAGAACGACGCTTGTATAGGAGATATTCCGCGCAAGACGAGAGAGAGAGAACGAAACAATGAAAAAATGAGGTAACCACCCGGGAATCGAACCCGGGATCTTCCGATTGCCGGCAATCGGAAGATCCCGGGTTCGATTCCCGGGTGATTACCTCATTTTTTCATTTGTTTCGTTCTCTCTCTCTCGTCTTGCGCGGAATATCTCCTATACAAGCGTCGTTCTTTACGTTAATTATACTGCGTGTTTGCAGTTAAATGTATATAATGTTACGGCATGCGGGTGGTGCCCCCTTGGGGCATTGGTTTCTGCGAGTATGTAGAAGAATTACGGCATTTGGAAGAGTGAGGCCCATGGTGTAATGGTTATCGCATCCGACCGGCAATCGGAAGATCCCGGGTTCGATTCCCGGGTGGTTACCTCATTTTTTCATTTGTTTCGTTCTCTCTCTCGTCTTGCGCGGAATATCTCCTATACAAGCGTCGTTCTTTACGTTAATTATACTGCGTGTTTGCAGTTAAATATATATATATATATATATATATATATATACATGGTGGGCGGAAAGTAGCTCCCTATTTGGATTGGTAAAAAAATACGTATATTATCCATTTATTTCAGAAGAAATAATATGAAAAGGTAGGCATACATGGTAGGTTTTCTCTAAAATTCAATGTGGGCTCCAACTCTTTCCACCAGCTTCTGGAGCCGCCCAGGAATGGCGTCCACTGACTTTAGCAGGAACTCCGGCGGGATGGAGGACATGACTTCCCGAATTCAGTCCTCCAGTTCTTCCAATGTCCTCGGTTTGGTGCGGTAGACTTCTTCCTTTACCCACCCCCAAAGAAAGAAGTCGCACGGTGTCAAGTCGGGGCTCCTGGCTGGCCATTGATGTGGACCACGACGACCCATCCAACGCCCAGGGAAGTGGGCATCCAGCCACTCACGGACAACAAGAGCGAAGTGCGGAGGGCGCCATCTTGCATAAATATCAGATCGTCGATGTTCTCCCATGTGCTGACAACCGGCCAGACCTCGTTTCGCAACATAGCAAGGTACCACTCAGCACTTCGCTCTTGTTGTCCGTGAGTGGCTGGATGCCCACTTCCATGGACGTTGGATGGGTCGTCGTGGTCCACATCAGTGGCCAGCCAGGAGCCCCGACTTGACACCGTGCGACTTCTTTCTTTGGGGGTGGGTAAAGGAAGAAGTCTACCGCACCAAACTGAGGACATTGGAAGAACTGGAGGACCGAATTCGGGAAGTCATGTCCTCCATCCCGCCGGAGTTCCTGCTAAAGTCAGTGGACGCCATTCCTGGGCGGCTCCAGAAGCTGGTGGAAAGAGTTGGAGCCCACATTGAATTTTATAGAAAACCTACCATGTATGCCTACCTTTTCACATTATTTCTTCTGAAATAAATGGATAATATACGTATTTTTTTACCAATCCAAAATAGGGAGCTACTTTCCGCCCACCCTGTATATATATTATATATATATATTTGAAAGAATAGTTAGACACAAAATCTATGGCTTTTTGGAAACTCGGATAAGATTAAATGATAACCAACATGGGTTTTGTCAAGCAGATCTTAGTTATGGAAAAACTAGGTCCTGCTCCAACTAGAGTAGCCTAAACAGCCTAGGCTACGTTGAAGATGGAAGACCTAGGCTAAAGATGAACCAGCCTAGCTATGTGTCCATAAACTGGACTTCCATACTTTATTGTTAAACAATTACAGCTGAAATGTCAGCTTATTTAACCAAAATTTAATAACCGAAGGGAAATTTATGAACTTCTTACCTTGGAATGATATAAAATCTTAAATTTAATTTTTTGACACTAATGATGAACTTTTTATTCCTGCTTCTTCTTCTAACCCTTGCTTTCTTTTTCTGTTGGTTGTTCTTATTATGACGATTTTTTTCTTCCAAAAAACATATTGCCATTTCTAGCTATGGGATCTATTTTCTTTTCCATCCATATTTGTTTCTTGGTTGGTGTCTTTTTAATTTTTCTCAGCAAGAGTTCAAGTTCTCCGTCTGATTTACTTTTATTGTTATTATTTTTGAATGTCAATGTGACGTATCCAAGATTAGGTGGGTCTTCCATTTAGGTACTCCCAAATTTTCCACAGTGCCTATCACAACTAATGTAACACTACAACAACATTATTGATGCACTGGAAAGTAATGAAATCTATGATGTAATATACAGAGACATTGCCAAAGCGTTCGACAAGTGTGACCATGGAATCATAATACATAAACTGAAATATATGGGAATAACAGGAAAAGTATGGAAATGGACATATAATTTCCTTAGTGAGCGGCAGAAAATCGTTACAATACAAGGAGTATCTTGATCGGAATCAGAGGTCTTCAGCTCAGTACCACTAGGAACAGTATTAGCTCCACTACTCCTCATAATCATGCTAACTGACATAGATGAGGACGTTACCAGAGTAGTACAGTAACATCCTTTGTCAATGATACAAAGATCAGTAGAAAAATAAGAAACCCAGAAGATATAGAATCTCTACAAACCGACATGAACAGCATCTACAAGTGGACGAAAGACAACAATATGAAGTTTAACACTGAGAAATTTCAGCTGTTCCGGTACGGAAAGAGAAGACCTAAAATACATGGAATATTATACCCCAGATGGACAGGAAATTCAGAGAAATTCTAAAGCAAAAGATCTAGGGGTTGTAATGACTGACGATGCGAAATTTGAAACACAAAATAAGATAGCAGTAAACAGAGCAAAGAGAGTAACTGGGCTGATACTGAGAACCTTTAAACGAAGGGATAAGAATATAATGATTCCTCTACTGAAAACACTGATCATACCCAAATTGGAATACTGCTCGGTCCTAACATACCGATATAAAAAAGAAGACATTAGACAACTAGAAGGGATTCAGAGAAGCTTCACAGCCAAGACCAAGGGGTGCAGAGAACTAAACTACTGGGAAAGGTTACGCGAATTAAACCTATATTCACTGGAAAGGAGAAGAGAGACACACACACCATTATTTACACTTGGAAAATAATGGAGAAACTAGTCCCTAATCTTATTCTGAACCCTTTAACTCCCCAAACAACAGTGGAAAGTAGAAAAGGAAGACTGTGTCGTGTTCCCAAATTTAAGGCTGACAGCAGGGAACATCCTTAACCCTGAACGAAAATAGTTTTGTTGTGAGAGGACCAAAACTGTTTAATCAGCTGCCCAAAGACCTAAGAAACACGAGTGGTGTTGCAGTGAACATCTTCAAAAGAAGATTAGACGCCTGGCTGAGAACAATCCCCGATGAGCCGGGCGTACCTGCCTATGTGATGTGGAGAGTACAAGAAACCAACTCTCTACTTCACCAGGCAAACTCGAGAGGAGGGGCGACAAGCTTGACCTTCGTGAAATGAGGAATAATTGCGCGGAACGTTTGAAAGGTTGAAAGGTATATATATATATATATATATATATATATATATATATATATATATATATATATATATATATATATATATATATATATCAAGTGTTGTGTATTCTGAATTTGTTGTATGTAGAATTCTTCTGTACTAGCTGTATTATATATATATATATATATATATATATATATATATATATATATATATATATATATATATATTAAATAGCTCCAGTGTGTATTATTCTTGTATTTGCGTCTAGTATATATGCATTTCTCCTCTACTGGTTGTGTTATTTATGTTTGATGTAAATACATGTATGAAATAAATCATGTATATATTATCCCTGTTTTGCACATAATGTATATTCATATTTACCGAATATATTTCATGAATGATATATATCAAATAGACAGAACGATGTTGTTGTGTTTCATTTCTCATTTACACCATATGAACAAATATTAATGGAAATGAAGGGGATATATATATATATATATATATATATATATATATATATATATATATATATATAAACGACACAGTGTGTGTGTGTGTGTGTGTGTTGGCGACTGTACCCTCTAAAGAAACTATCTGACAGCCGATTACACTATACGATTGGCTGGTTCTTATGTGAATTGGCTGTGATCCTACAGTCGCCCAGGAAGGCAAGTGAAGACGATATTATGCGTCGTGTTATGCCAGCAAGAACATCTCCTCTCTTTCCTTCTTGTGCTTTATTACCCGTTAGGTTAGGTTACCCACATTTGAAGGGTCTATCCCAGGCCCCATACACGTCTTAATAAAGGTTTTACCGTTTTCTATACAAACCTACATGCATACACACCCACATATATACGTATACAATTCATATATATATATAAAACAAGTTTTGTTTTATTTTTCTTTACATGCAAACATGCATACACACCCACATATATATACATACAATTCATATATATATATATATATATATATTATATATATATATTGAGGGTTAAACCAGTTCCCCATTGTTGCATAACCCCTCTCCCCCATTATTGATCATGTTGCATGCAATTGATTTGCACTCGACATTTTTGTGGGTATACTACTAATACTGTATGTACATACAAAACAGCTTTATGCCCTCTAGTTTTTAAATTAAATACTGGGGTTTACTCCATCATATGCTATTTTTATAGCCAGGAAACAACTATAATTAACTGAATTAATAGAAGTGTATTTAAATATAATTTTCTTCAGTACATAGATACACAGATCAGTTGAGTGGGAGCCTTTTAAAACCATACTACATTTAAATTTATTTCATAATTATATGTCCCCAAGAAACACACTAGTGGGTCATTATCATTTAAGACACCAATATTATCAACAGTCGAGAGTATTATCCATTTCCATACTGTTTAATACTTTATAACTTGGCTCCGAAATCCTTTCATTGACTCTCTGTCGAAATTATCCGAGAAGGATTGATATATCAATAGACAATACTCTCAAATATATACAGTATATTACAGATTGGTCGAGCGGATGATTACTTGAATGGGGGAGCAGCGGAGTCGCGGATTAATTAATTAATGAGTGCGCCATTTATTGTAAACTAATACCGATGAGGGAATTCACAGAAAGTCAATGATTCTACTTTTATTTATTACTGATGCAAGCACGGAGTAATTATTCTGAGAAAATTATTAGTTGTTAATTAAATAATGTTTAACAGTTCGTTAATGATGCTTCTCTTTAGTATACTGTATAACCCACCTTTGGTCTTTCCCTAGCCGAACCTTTCAACCTGACTCTTCGTCAGGGACCTTCTGACTCCTTTCCCAGACTCAACTTATATAAACCATCCATGGGGGAATGCTCAGAGGGGATGGGGGGGGGGGATAACCTTATTGTAGGCCCTCCTCAAATAATGCAGATTGAAAATCGGTACCTTGGGAGAATCTTTGAGTTCTGTTTTATAGCGCATATACACAAATATATATACATATATATATATACTGTATATATATATTATCCCAGAAGAGTTCCTTGTTCCATGCACTGTCTGTGTGTATCATAAAAAACTCAGGGGACCATTCTGAGTTCATTCCCATATATATATATATATATTATATAATATATATATATATATATATATATATATAATAATCGTAAGGAACAAACTGTTCCTAGTGAATCGACATTTAAGATGAAGAGAATGATGACCGGCAAAGTCACTGTTAGGAATATTTAATACTCAGATTTTTCTGAAGTCAAACTTCCATCATCATTGAATAAAACAAAAAATAAAAAGATAATTGTTTGATGATTACGAAACCTTCAAACCATGACACTTTTTGGTTTTTCAACATCCTTCCCATGCTGACCAATTTCTTTAATAATTTAAACTCCAAACACAGCAGCATTAAGTTTACGAAAGAAGTACAAAAGAATTCGAAATTAACGTTCCTGGATGTCAATATTCATAGAACCAACAACAATTTCACAACTTCTCAATACGCAAGAAGCTTTCACTGGTATGGGCCACACTTTTTTAAGTGACATTCTTTTTTTTATATGCCTTAAAGTTAACTCTGTTAAAACGCTTATTGATCGTCTTTCAAGGACTGCTCACACTATTTTCCCTTTCATTCTGAGATGAACTTTTTAATCGATTGTTTTAGTTTTAAATTTATCCAAATGACTTGATTACGAAACATATTAGCTACTACTTGAATTACCATTTTAAACCCGAACTCTCAATCCCCATCGTTCAAAAATACAAAGTATATATATATATATATATATATATATATATATATAGGGTGTCCCATAAGTCCGGCATCATAGGAGAAATTCATATTTTTCTATTTCTACAAACCATAATTCATATTTTTCTCTTTCTACAGGCCATAATGTCTGTAAGCAAGGAAGAACGAATCCAGATAATTCTACTCATAGGAAATCGGAGTCAAAAAGAGGCCGCTACTGAGTTTAACAGACTGCATCCAGACCGCGAGCCAATAACACAGAGTTGTGTTAACAGACTTGTTGCAAAGTTTAAGGAAACAGGATCCATAGAAGATAAACCACGCAGTGGACCTTCAAGGAGGTCCACTGACGATGATACAGCGACTGCTATCCTGGCTCATTTTAACAGAAGTCCCAATAAGTCTCTTCAGCGATTGTCCGCCGAGACAGGAGTGTCGAAAAGTAGCATCCATCGCGTTCTTCAGGCTCACAAATGACATCCATATAAACTTCAGACCCTACAGAAATTAAGCGAAGACGATCCCGACCAGCGGATCGAATTTTGTGAATGGGCTATGGAACAATATGCTCGGGATGCCAATTTCCCGTCCACCATTCTGTTCAGTGACGAGACTGTTTTTTTATGGAAATGGTGAGGTAAATCGACAGAACACCCGCTACTGGTCTCAAAACAACCCTCACTGGTATACCTCTTCAAAGGAACAAGGTGCATCTCGGATGATGGTATGGTGTGGTATTTGGAAGGATCGCATCATAGGCCCCCTCTTTTTCGATGAACATGTCACTGGAGGCACCTACCTACGTATGCTCAAGGAAGAAGCATTTCCCAGTGTCTTGAACGAAGAAGGAAATTTCCCAACATGGTTCCAGCAAGACGGCGCTCCTGCACATTACAGCACCCAAGTAAGGGAATACCTGTACCAACAATTCCTTGGTTATTGGATAGGACGTCGAGGGCCTGTGGAATGGCCAGCTAGAAGCCCGGATCTCACGCCACTAGATTTTTATCTCTGGGGCCACTTGAAAGCGCTGGTATACGCAGAGAAAATTAGGAGTGTTGAACATTTGCGGCAGCGCATTATTGTTATTGGGGCATGTAACACCATTACTCCTGACATCATTCAGCGTGTGCTTGCTGACTGGGTATCACGTCTGAATTTGTGTATTGAAAACAATGGTGGACATATTGAGCACGTTCTGTAAATAAAAGCTTTTGTTTTGCCTTTTTTAATTATTTTTCCTATGATGCCGGACTTATGGGACACCCTGTATAAAACCTATGTCCTTTAATAGCTATATCAGCCTCAGGATTGAAAAAGATTTTAAACCTTTACTTTCTCAATTTTATCCACAAACAGCCTTTAAATTTATATTTACCAACAATTTCAGCATTAGTTATTTTTTAATCTAATGGATGCCCGATGCCCTCATCTCCAATCTAGTCTCTACTTTTGACCGAGATTTTAGTCCGAGAAAGTCAGCGTGGCCTATCAAATAAAAGTCCTTTATTGGGGGGAAAATTGTATTTTGTTGTAGACAAGTTAAGTTTCACTACTGTTCAGTAAAATTAAATTGCTTAATTCAACTGATAAGGGTAATTTTCGTGATGGGGTTACGTAGATCACACACGAGTCGCTGGGTTTGCAGTCCCACACTAGCCTTCAAACTTCAACCTTTTATTAAAATAAGAATACAAGTGACAGAGTTTTACAATTTTTAGATATTTGTTATGATATTAATGTATTCAAAGTACCTTCATCTTACTTTATATTACTTTATGTGAGTATAAACGACGATTCAGGATCGAGCTGGGGTCAACCACTCTGCAGCATCTCGCCTCATTTGCGGGATTTAGTGAAGGAGAGAATTGCTGTCTGATCTCCTCCTGCCCTCGTACCCAGCCACACATGGCTGGTCAGGGACTTTGCACAAGAATCTGACCAGTTATTCAGGTCGGTGTGTTGGAGGTTCCTCATGCCTTTTGGTAGGGCATTAAAGAGCTTTGGGCCTCGTATTCTGAGAGTATTTTCCATCCTCGTTTTCATGGCCTCCTGTCCCACCGCAGCTGGAACAGTACAAAATCTGCCTCTTCTCTCATTCCATTTTATTTAATTTCTAAGGTTAGGCAGAAAGCCCTCAAGTATTTTCCATATGTATATTATTGTGTCTATTTATATTGCAAGCTTTTTAGAAGCAAAAGGTGTGAATTATAACATATCTACAAAAAAACTATTGAAAGGAACCTTTTGTTTCTTGTTTTATTATTTAATATGTAATGTTTTTTCAGACACTCCTTTAGTTTAATATAATATCATCTTATTAATTATGTAAGAAAATTTCAGATTACACACGTGCAGTAGAATATTAAGACGGGATAATCTATCATAGTTATTTTTTATCCGTTGCAACGTCAATGGTCGTATGATAGGAGGAACATACACCTGAATTTGGATTCAGAACCAAGGATGGTAAGAAAATCGAAAAAGAGTACATTGGTCCATATTATATACACCTTTCAACCTGGTGAAGTAGTAAGTTAGTTTCTTGTACTCTCCACATCGCATAGGCAGGTACGCCCGGCTCATCGGGGATTGTTCTCAGCCAGGCGTCTAATCTTCTTTTGAAGATGTCCACTGCAACACCATTAGTGTTTCTTAGGTCTTTGGGTAGCTGATTAAACAGTTTTGGTCCTCTCACAACAAAACTATTTTCTTTCAGGGTTAAGGATGTTCCCTGCTCTCTAGCCTTAAATTTGGGAACACGACACAGTCTTCCTTTTCTACTTTCCACTGTTGTTTGAGGAGTTACCTGGTTCAGAGTAAGATTAGGGATTAGTTTCTCCATTATTTTTCAAGTGTAAATAATGGTGTATCTCTCTCTCTCCTCTTTTCCATTGAACATAGGTTTAATTCGCGTAACCTTTCCCAGTAGTTAGTTCTTTGCACCCCTTGGTCTTGGCTGTGAAGCTTCTCTGAATCCCTTCTAGTAGTCTAATGTCTTCTTTTTATATGGGCATGTTAGGACCGAGCAGTATTCCAATTTGGGTATGATCAGTGTTTTCAGTAGAGGAATCATTATATTCTTATCCCTTCGTTTAAAGGTTCTCAGTATTAGCCCAGTTACTCTCTTTGCTCTGTTTACTGCTATCTTATTTTGTGTTTCAAATTTCGCATCATCAGTCATTACAACCCCTAAATCTTTTGCTTTAGAATTTCTCTGAATTTCCTGTCTATTTAGATTTTAGGGTATAATATTCCATGGATTTTAGGTCTTCTCTTTTTCCGTACCTTAACAGCTGAAATTTCTCAGTGTTAAACTTCATATTGTTGTCTTCCGTCCACTTGTAGATTCTGTTCATGTCGGTTTGTAGAGATCCTATATCTTCTGGGTTTCTCATTTTTCTACTGATCTTTGTGTCATCGGCAAAGGATGTTACTGTGCTGTCTCTGGTAACGTCCTCATCTATGTCAGTTAGCATGATTATGAAGAGTAGTTGAGCTAATACTGTTCCTTGTGGTAGTGAGCTGAGGACCTCTGATTCTAATGAAGATACTCCTTGTACTGTAACCACTTGCCGCCGCTCACTAAGGAAATTATATATCCATTTCCCTACTTTTCCTGTTATTCCCATATATTTCAGTTTATGTATTATGATTCCATGGTCACACTTGTCGAACGCTTTGGCAAAGTTTGTGTATATTACATCATAGTTTTCATTACTTTCCAGTGTATCAATAATGTTGTTGTAGTGTTCTATTAGTTGTGATAGGCATGATCTGCCTGCCCGAAACCCATGTTGGTTATCACTGAATTTTTTCTGAGTTTCCAAAGTTATAGATATTCTGTGTAACTATTCTTTCAAATATTTTAATGAGATGAGATGTAAGCGACACTGGTCTATAGTTTTTGGCCCCAGATCGATCTCCTCCTTTATATATTGGGACTATGTTCGCGGTCTTCAGGATGCCCGGTATTTTTCCCGTGTCTAGTGATCGTCTCCATATCCAATATAGGAGCTCAGCGATTGCATTCTTGCAGTTTTTGATCAGTGTGGCATTCCATTTATCCGGTCCTGCTGCTGAGTGTGCTTTAAGTTTCCCTATAGCTTGCGTAATATCATCTGTCGTAAAGTCGAAGTCTGTTACCATACTTTCCCCTTGTAGTTCTTCTTCAAAGAACGCGTTTCTATCGCATATCAGTTTGTAAGTTTTTGGGATACTGAAAGATGATTCGTACTGAGCTCTTAATATTTCAGTTACTTCTGTTAGATCATCAGATAAAGCACTGTTCTCGTTTTTCAGAGGTCCGATAGTCGCATGGCTTTTCGACTTCCTTTTTGCAAAATTATAGAAGTACTTTAAGTTAACCTTTATCGCTTAACTATAGCGTCGTCGTCTTCTTTTTCTTAATGCTTCTCAATTAGTTTCTGTATGACGTCATCGATACTCTGCAGTTTATCATTTAATATTTTCCTGATGTTATCTTTACAGTTACTTAATTTTGCAGTCACTCTCTTTCTCTTTCGGAACAGTGACCTCTCTTGTTTCTCGAACCAGCTTCTCTTTCCTCTTTGTTGTATGTTTGGGACATATCTTTCCACAATTTCTTGCGTCTTCCCCTCTAAAGTCATTAGCATCTCTTCAGTTGTCTTGGCCTCGAAAATGGTTTTCCAATCTATTACTCCATGCTGGATGCAACATCTTTCCAGTTTATAGCTTTGGAATGAAAATTAAAAATTTCGAATTTGCTTCTTTCTGCTGTTCGTGTTCTTTCCTTTCCTATTGCTTTTATATTGCTTGTTATTTCAATAATGTTATGGTCCGATATTATTGTTGGGGATATTTCTATATTATTAATTAGGTTGCTGTTGTTTATGAATACCAAATTTAGGCAGTTGTTTTTTCTTGTGTTTTCTGTTATTTCTTGCGTTAACATAAATTCATCAGTTAGAGCTAGTAGCACTTTTACCTGCTCCTAGTCTTCCCGTGTGCCCCCCTTGTCCTCGTGTATACATAAATTTTTTCCTATCTTTTTATATTTCATGAATGGGAAATTAAAATCACCACAGAGAAAAATATTTGGGGTTGGAAAGTGTAGATCTTTTACCCAGTTTCTTCCCTCTGTAATGGAATCTGAAAATTTTGAGGTTGGCGTGTTTGGGGATTCTGTACATTACAATTCGTACCATATTTAATTTTTCAACTTTTGCTGCTACATATTCGACGTAGCTGCTTCAGGTACTTATAGTCATTTCTGCCTTATGCCTTTCGCGTGTGTAAATAGCACATCCTCCTTTACGTCTCACTGTTCTGTCGGGTCGGAGTATGTTATAGTTGTCAATTTGTATTTCTTTTTCGTCAACACAGAACTCACAGTTTTCACAGTTCGTCTGGCAGTCCTTTAGATGAGTTTCCGGGAGGCATGCGAAGTCTGCTCCGGTTTCTTGTATGAGTCCTTTCAGGTATAAAACTTTGTCCGGCGAATGATTTGATTTAAGGCCCTGGATGTTGGCCAGGACTATTTTTATTTTTTCTCTGTCGTTTTCGCATACAGGTGGTTCCGATTCGTTTTTCAATAGTGGTGCCGGTTTCATTGCCTTGTGGTCGTCCGAGAATTTGCCCCGTTTTATCTTTGTCGTACCTGTTGTCCCGATAACGCATGAAGTGTCTTTGTGCGTACCTTCTGTCCGGCTCTCGGATTCTTATATTTGTCAGCTGACTTTGTATTTACTGGATAGTATTTAGCAGCAGAATTGTGTGTGCTACGTCTAAAAAATTAGTACCCTTCTCTGATGTTCGTGTATATATATATATGTATATATATATATATATATATATATATATATATATATATATATATATATAATTCAAAATAGTAATTTATGATTAAAAGAATGTAAAACATTATAATGTTATAATGTTTCAGACCAGAAAACACCCTAGGATCCACTCATGGCTCGTCTACGTAACCGTGTTTGTAATTATGTACTGCGCATGTCCTCCGTGGTGGCGGAGGGGACCTACAATTTTACGTGGATTCCGAACCACAAAAACCTTAATTTTACTACCTTAAACTAGGCTTACCATACGTGCCGGTTTGAAGGTTCGGTCCCGGCGTCCCGGCCGGTTTGTCATTTTGTCCCGGTCAGAAGAAAAAATGCGAAAAATATAATTAAATTTTTTTAAATACGAATAAAATAATAAAAAATGTCCTTAGAGTTGCCGATTTTGGGCTTGCACGAAAATATGGTAAGCCTACCTTAAACTATACCTAATATATCAACATATGCATCTAATCGATTTTTAAACATGTTTATAGACGTGCTACTTCTACGCGATTACTTTTACTGACAAACTATTCCAGTTATTTATTATTCTATGCGTAAAAAAGTTGTCTCGAACCTTCTACTTGTCAGCTTACACCCGTTATTTCTAGTTCTACTACACTGTACTATTTCGAAAAAGCTATCTCTTTTTACTTTATCGGCCCCATTCATAATTTTAAAAACCTGGATTAAATTACCCCTTAGCCTCCAAGTCTCGAGTGTAGTCAATTTTAACTCCTTAAGCCTATCCTCGTACAACTTTGACCTAAGCAACAGAATCATCTCAGTTGCTCGTCTTTGAACTCGTTCGATTTTGTCTATATACTTGCGCATATACGATTCCAAAATTGGATCGCGTACTCCAAATGGGGTATAACTGATGACTTATGAAGAGGACCAGTAATATCGTGCGATTTGCACTCCAAATTCCGAGCTATAAAACCAAGCACTTTGTTCGCCTTACTGACCACTGCTGTACTTTGTGTCGCTACTTTTAAATCACCAGTGACTATAACTCCTAAATCTTTTTCCTGATCTACGCTTGCCAATACCTTCCCTGACATACTATACGCAAAGTTACCGTTACGCCAACCTAAATGTAAAATTTTGCACTTATCGACTTTACGGTAAATCTCATCTGCCATGTGACCGACCAATCTACGATTTTATTCAGATCTTCCTGGATTTTTCTTCTATCTTCGTCATTAATCGCCCTACCACCTTACTTCGTGTCATCCGCAAACTTTGAAACTGTATTGACTAGGCTGATATCTAAATCGTTAATATGTATATGAAAAAAGCAAGGCGCCCAATACAGAACCCTGAGGAACGCCGCTCGCTACATTAGCCCAAAAAGACTCCGTTCCATCAACGACCACCCTCTGTTTCATACCTCGCAACCACTCTTCTATCCAATTTATTACTACACCCCTGATTCCACGAGCCTTAGGTTTTTCAACGAGTCTTTTGTGCAGTACGGTGTCAAACGCTTTTTGAAAATCTAAATACACAACATCTACCGCCCGATGACTATCGTAAACTTCAACCACGCTTTCGAAAAATTCTAAAAGATTAGTTAAGCAAGATTTGTTTCGCTTAAAACTGTTCTGTGTGTTTTTAATCAAGTTGTGCAATTCTAAGTGTTCAACTATTCGATCCCGAATTATCGATTCCAGTAGCTCCCCTACAACAGACGTTAAACTGATTGGCCTATAATTTCCTGCCACACCTTTATCGCCTTTCTTAAAAATAGGTGTTACATTTGCTAACTTGAAGTTATCTGGTACGCACTACGCATCCCTCAGAAATAGACGCATTAAAACCTTTGTTAACGGCACAACAATGCTTTCTTTTAATTCTTTTAGTTGTATGGGATATATGGAATCCTGCCCCCGTGATTTAAGCATTTTCATTTCATAAATATAGTGCAGTACCTCTATTTCACTCACCACAATATTATCTAAAGTATTACCATTATCAAAAGGTATTATGTCTATGACTGTAGAGATATTCGTTACATCTTCTCTTGTAAACACTGACGTAAAAAATTCGTTTATCAGAGTAACCATTAGCTTGTTTTCAGAAAGTAGCTCACCGTCAGAATTTCTCAACGGTCCCAACACTCTCTTTACCGAGTTCATATTATTAACATACTAGTACAGTTCCCGTCACTTCGCTGACGGTTAGACAGGCTAAACTACAAAAAAAGAACCCAGCCGTGAAAATTTTGAGCTTCACATTGTGTCAACATTTCTGAATCTGGTATCTCCCAAAACCTCCTCACCCCCATTCAACTTGGGGCTAACCCCCTCCCCCATTACCCCCACCCCTCCCCATTACCACACCAATCCCCCATTACCCCCACCCCCACCCTTCCCCCCACCCCCACCCTTCCCCCATTGCTAAACTACAGAAAAGAACACAGTCATGAAAATCTTGAGCTTCACATTGCCGCCCGTAATACAATTTCTGAATTTTTTTTACAATTTCTGAATTTTTTTCTCACAATTTCTGAAAGTGTGACGGACAGACGGACAGACGGACAGCTCTCTTATTATCTATCTTCTTCTATATATATATAAAAGAGGAAGTTTGTTTGTCTGTTTGTCTGTTTGTTTGTTCTCTATTGAAATGAATATGGCTGCACCAAATAGTGTTGAAGGTAGTGAATCAGATATAACTTTCCACGGGGAATCTAATGGTGTGCACAGTAGGTAGGTACAGTAGGTAGGTAGGTAGGTAGGTACAGTAGGTAGGTAGACTAGACAGTTTTATTTAGTAAGTGATACATTAAAATCTTGTTTAGTTTTGAATGACGGCATAAAGTCACGGGATTTAAGTGGAATCTAATGGTGTGTATAAAAGTTTCAAAATTTTCGAGAACTTTTTGAAATATAAGGTTAAGGAATAAGTTTTTTCATTTTAACACAAAAAAGCTTAAAATCATTATTTTCGAAAACTTTTTAAAATATAAGGTTAAGGAATAAGTTTTTGCATTTTGACAAAAAAAAATTAAAATCATTATTTTCGAGAACTTTTTAAAATATAAGTTTAAGGAATAAGTTTTTGCATTTTGACATTTGAATGTGACTTTTGCTATGGGTGACGATGGCCCAAAAAAATTGGAACACCTCGCAATCTTTATGTTTTGACACCCAATGGAAAAACACGTAACATTGTTTACACTGAAGTGCTACAAAATAGACAGTTTTATTTAGTAAATGATACATTAAAATCTTGTTTAGTTTTGAATGACGGCATAAAGTCACGGGATTTAAGTGGAATCTAATGGTGTGCATAAAAGTTTCAAAATTTTCGAGAACTTTTTGAAATATAAGGTTAAGGAATAAGTTTTTTCATTTTAACACAAAAAAGCTTAAAATCATTATTTTCGAAAACTTTTCAAAATATAAGGTTAAGGAATAAGTTTTTGCATTTTGACACAAAAAAAACTTAAAATCATTATTTTCGAGAACTTTTTAAAATATAAGTTTAAGGAATAAGTTTTTGCATTTTGACATTTGAATGTGACTTTTGCTATGGGTGACAATGGCCCAAAAAAGTTGGAACACCTCGCAATCTTTATGTTTTGACACCCAATGGAAAAACACGTAACATTGTTTACACTGAAGTGCTACAAAATGTCTGATGTTTTCAAGGAATAAAAACAATTACCAAAACTTTGTGTTTATGTGTTCATTTAGTTTTGTTCATCTTTTTACCTTATTTTGACACACCCTTACATCCCGTGCAACGCCGGGTATTTCTGCTAGTCTTCTTCTATTCTATCTATCTTCTATCTTCTATCTATCTATCTTCTATCTATCTTCTATATCTATCTATCTTTATTATATATATATATATATATATATATTTATTTTATTTTATTTTATTTTTATTATTATTATTATTATTATTATTATTTATATATAAAAGAGGAAGTTTGTTTGTTTGTCTGTTTGTCTGTTTGTTTGTTCTCTATTGAAATGAATATGGCTGCACCAAATAGTGTTTAAGGTAGTGAATCAGATATAACTTTTCACGGGGAATCTAATGGTGTGCACAGTAGGTAGGTACAGTAGGTAGGTAGGTAGGTAGGTAGGTAGGTACAGTAGGTAGGTACAGTAGGTAGGTAGGTAGGTACAGTAGGTAGGTACAGTAGGTAGGTAGGTACAGTAGGTAGGTAGGTAGGTACAGTAGGTAGGTACAGTAGGTAGGTAGGTAGGTAGGTACAGTAGGTAGGTACAGTAGGTAGGTACAGTAGGTAGGTAGACTAGACAGTAGGTAGGTACAGTAGGTAGGTAGACGACAGTTTTATTTAGTAAATGGGTAGGTACAGTAGGTAGGTAGACTAGACAGTAGGTAGGTACAGTAGGTAGGTAGACGACAGTTTTATTTAGTAAATGGGTAGGTACAGTAGGTAGGTACAGTAGGTAGGTAGGTAGGTAGGTAGGTACAGTAGGTAGGTACAGTAGGTAGGTAGGTAGGTACAGTAGGTAGGTACAGTAGGTAGGTAGGTACAGTAGGTAGGTACAGTAGGTAGGTAGGTAGGTAGGTAGGTACAGTAGGTAGGTACAGTAGGTAGGTAGACTAGACAGTTTTATTTAGTAAATGATACATTAAAATCTTGTTTAGTTTTGAATGACGGCATAAAGTGTCGGGATTTAAGTGGAATCTAATAGTGTGCATAAAAGTTTCAAAATTTTCGAGAACTTTTTAAAATATAAGGTTAAGGAATAAGTTTTTTCATTTTAACACAAAAAAGCTTAAAATCATTATTTTCGAAAACTTTTTAAAATATAAGGTTAAGGAATAAGTTTTTGCATTTTGACACAAAAAAAGCTTAAAATCATTATTTTCGAGAACTTTTTAAAATATAAGTTTAAGGAATAAGTTTTTGCATTTTGACATTTGAATGTGACTTTTGCTATGGGTGACAATGGCCCAAAAAAGTTGGAACACCTCGCAATCTTTATGTTTTGACACCCAATGGAAAAACACGTAACATTGTTTACACTGAAGTGCTACAAAATGTCTGATGTTTTCAAGGAATAAAAACAATTACCAAAACTTTGTGTTTATGTGTTCATTTAGTTTTGTTCATCTTTTTACCTTATTTTGACACACCCTTACATCCCGTGCAACGCCGGGTATTTCTGCTAGTCTTCTTCTATTCTATCTATCTTCTATCTTCTATCTATCTATCTTCTATCTATCTTCTATATCTATCTATCTTTATTATATATATATATATATATATATATATATTTATTTATTTTATTTTATTTTTATTATTATTATTATTATTATTATTTATATATAAAAGAGGAAGTTTGTTTGTTTGTCTGTTTGTCTGTTTGTTTGTTCTCTATTGAAATGAATATGGCTGCACCAAATAGTGTTTAAGGTAGTGAATCAGATATAACTTTTCACGGGGAATCTAATGGTGTGCACAGTAGGTAGGTACAGTAGGTAGGTAGGTAGGTAGGTAGGTAGGTACAGTAGGTAGGTACAGTAGGTAGGTAGGTAGGTACAGTAGGTAGGTACAGTAGGTAGGTAGGTACAGTAGGTAGGTAGGTAGGTACAGTAGGTAGGTACAGTAGGTAGGTAGGTAGGTAGGTACAGTAGGTAGGTACAGTAGGTAGGTACAGTAGGTAGGTAGACTAGACAGTAGGTAGGTACAGTAGGTAGGTAGACGACAGTTTTATTTAGTAAATGGGTAGGTACAGTAGGTAGGTACAGTAGGTAGGTACAGTAGGTAGGTAGACTAGACAGTAGGTAGGTACAGTAGGTAGGTAGACGACAGTTTTATTTAGTAAATGGGTAGGTACAGTAGGTAGGTACAGTAGGTAGGTAGGTAGGTAGGTAGGTACAGTAGGTAGGTACAGTAGGTAGGTAGGTAGGTACAGTAGGTAGGTACAGTAGGTAGGTAGGTAGGTAGGTAGGTACAGTAGGTAGGTACAGTAGGTAGGTAGACTAGACAGTTTTATTTAGTAAATGATACATTAAAATCTTGTTTAGTTTTGAATGACGGCATAAAGTGTCGGGATTTAAGTGGAATCTAATAGTGTGCATAAAAGGTTCAAAATTTTCGAGAACTTTTTAAAATATAAGGTTAAGGAATAAGTTTTTTAATTTTAACACAAAAAAGCTTAAAATCATTATTTTCGAAAACTTTTTAAAATATAAGGTTAAGGAATAAGTTTTTGCATTTTGACACCAAAAAAGCTTAAAATCATTATTTTCGAGAACTTTTTAAAATATAAGTTTAAGGAATAAGTTTTTGCATTTTGACATTTGAGTGTGACTTTTCCTCTGGGTGACAATGGCCCAAAAAAGTTGGAACACCTCGCAATCTTTATGTTTTGACACCCAATGGAAAAACACGTAACATTGTTTACACTGAAGTGCTACAAAATGTCTGATGTTTTCAAGAATAAAAACAATTACCAAAACTTTGTGTTTATGTGTTCATTTAGTTTTGTTCATCTTTTTACCTTATTTTGACACACCCTTACATCCCGGGCAACGTCGGGTATCTCTGCTAGTATTATATACAGGGTGTCCCGTAAGTCTGGACCCATAGGGAAAAATAATAAAATTACAAAATAGTCCAAAAATTTATTACATAATCTGTTCAAAGTGTCCGCCGTTGTGTCGCACACATAGTTGAAGACGTAATCTCCACTGCGACAGCACTTTCTGAATCACAGTCGCAGAAATTTCTTGACACGCCTCCACAATGCGTGCTTTAAGGTGGAAAATGTTCTGAAGTTTGACCTCGTACACTTTGGCTTTCAAGTGGCCCCACAAATAAAACTCCAGCGGAGTAAGATCATAATAAAAAAATAATAACAATAATAATAAAAATAATAAAAAAATATATTATAAATAAATTTTTGGACTATTTTGTAATTTTATTATTTTTCCCTATGGGTCCAGACTTACGGGACACCCTGTAGATTGAAAAAATCGCTTGGGGTTTTCTTTGCCGTCACAAGCTATGGAAATTTCGAAATCGCGCTTGGACTTTGTTATTACGCTTTCCGCTTCACGCCTTAGAGGTATATATTTGTTGCCTAACCACAAATTGATTTTATCGCACTTATGTAGCCTATAAGCCCTATCTCTCCTCTTTATAATATCCCCTACTCTAGAAGTAAACCACAAGGGCTTGTTATTTACTTTCGCACGCTTAATCTTGTATGGTACACATTCCACATTTATAGTCCCAAGCACCGTTTCAAACGATTCCTACATTATTTTTGCATTGGAGGTCCCCATTACGTTTTCCCAATTGACGTGTGACAATTCATTTCTGAATTTACAAATGTCTGCGCGCTGGAAGTCAGGAATTTTAGTTGAGTTAGCTGGTTTCGAGTGACTTACTGGGGGGAGAAACTCCACCATATTGTGATCGCTATTGCTTAACGGGTCTATTACTTGAAGATCAGTGATAAGCCTATCATCCGTAGTTATTACTAAATCAAAAATACTGTCCAACCTCGTAGGTTCCCCAACCTTTTGAATAAGAAAACTACCTTCGAGAAAATTAACGAAATAATTACCTTCCGCGTCTTCCTGCACTGTATCGTAATTCACGCTAGCGCAGTTAAAGTCATCCATAATTAAGGCCTACTCACTACCTATTATTATTTTTAGTTTACGATAGTACGCTTCCTCTGTATCAGCTGCTTGATTAGGAGGCCTATATATAACGGCAACAAGAAGTTTGAAATCGCTCAATTTAAGTTCTGCTATAGTTGAATCTATAGGTTCTGGAATTCTGTGCCTTAATTCTATAGTGCTCACAATATTATCATTGATATACAACATAACACCTTCTCCTCGCCTACCTATTCTGTTTTTAACAAAAAATCTATAACTTCTAATTTGATACTCGCCTACAAAGTCATGTGTTTCAGTGTTAAGCTACGATTCACTTATCGCAATTAAATCAGTCTTTGCAAGAAATTAATTCTTTCGCACCGGTATTTTTTAAATGTGCGTCCTCGAGCTCTTGAATGGGAACATAAAAATTCGTTTATTTTGTTTCGTAGGCTACGAGCATTTAAAGATAGAACCTTCAAATTGTTTGTTAAAACCGCTTTACCTTTGCGGAAAGTAAATTGATATTTTTTGGCCTGTAATTTAAGAAAATTACGTTGGGACGTTCGAGTTACGGCAGCCTGAAAAGAAGAGACAGTATTATGAAATAGTCTTCCTAAAGGCGCAGCTCCAACGTCATTAAGATGAAGTCCAACGCCGAGGAACAAGTCCCTCCTGCCGTAGAAACTATTCCAAAAATTCGCAAAATGCACTCCTTCCTGTTTGCAAAGAGACTTTAAGTTATTGTTAATATAGCTCGCCTTGCTGTAGAACTCGTTACGCTGGATAATTCGAGGAAGTATGAGTATACCTGTTAAAACAATCTTATTAGTTTTTTGCTTTAGTCGCTCTAATAATTCCCTATACCTAACCAGCAGCTCTTTCGATCTAGAATTTAAAACGTTATCAGTACCGCCATGAATAACATACGTTGTGCCCTCAGAAGTTCCGTCTGTAAACCGGTCAAGACTACTCGTTATATCCTCCACCCTTGCACCAGGGTAGCAGTAACAGCGCCTACGACGGGAGTGTCTTCCACAGACTTCCTGGAGCTTCCCTCGAACAATGGAATTACCAACGAGTCGTATTTCCGGTCCATCAGCGTCTTCGAAACCTAAAACAGAAAACTTATTGTTTGTTGACTGGTTGTTACTGGTTGACAAGTCTTAGGTTGTCTCAATGAGGCTCCATTACGCGCTTGAACGAAGTATTGGGAACTAGGGGAAGAGCGAGGGTTATTAGAACTATTTATATCATTAGTAGAAACTGAGGCAGGAGCGGCCGCGACTGAAGAATAACTCATCTTAGAAGACCCAAGGGATTCTAATTTCGCCGTCAGGAGCATCACCCTTTCTTCAAGCCTCACTCTGGTCTCCTTCTCACGCCTCTTCTGGCCATTCTAAATAAATCATGTATTTAAGTCTGAAAAATTTCTATAACAAAGTAAATTAGGTACACACAAAACAAATTTAGTGTACAAATGTGAAAAGTATATATTTAATGTATTAACTTACTATAATATTCTAATTATTGTGTTTGGTGAAATAATTTGTACTTTTAAAAGTTTTGAGATGAACTAAAGAAGATAATAGCCAGACCCTTTATACAGAGCATTTATCAGAATCGGAGTTGGGAATTTAGGTAGGAGAGTAATGGGTGTTCTATCTTTCGTTCTCTTTCCCAGTTTTCTATGCCTTTTAACATCGTAGGAACCAGTGAGTTTCTCTTCCGAGTCCCGCGAGAGGGAGTGACGTTCCGTCGTTGATACCTATTCCCATGTTTTCATGTCCTATTCCTTCTTAGGGGGTTACTAGACCCCAGATTTAGGATCTCCACACCTACGAGGTGAGCTAGCTTGGTTGAGTCCTGTCCTGAGCTTGGTTGAGCCCTGCCCCTTTTTTCTCTCTTCCTACACTCCCATTTCTTTTTTTCGTTTTCTTTTCTCTGTCACCATTCTGCGCCTTTATTAATTCTTATTTAATTTACCTCCTCCTTCTTGGTACATATAAACAAATTTTCATTCGTTCAATCATTTGTTTCCCCAAGTTACAATAACCAGAAAGATGAGTTTGTTTCAGTGCTGCAATAGAGTGGCTATGGCGAATTCGAATGCCTAAACATTTAAAAATAATTTTTTTATCCTAATTTTCATTGCTATTGAAAAATGTTTAATACAAGCAAAAAAGGAAAATTCGGTATTAAAATATTACTGAAGTTACAGAATCGTCTAAAAATAACTATAAAAAATTGTTCAAGAAAAGAGTATATTGTTAAAACTTATTTTTTCTTGTCGTTACACAAAGTTTACTTGTCCGTTTCTTAAGTAAAACTTTTTTTTTAGCCTCTGAAAATTTTGTCTTAAATATCAGGAAATTCTATCAATTTATGAAAGAACTTTTTATGAAACAACGTAACTGCATTTATTTTTATTTTTGTCTTCGATTTAAATATAATTTGGTTTACGTTTAAACTTAATTTAAGACGCAAGTCCGTTTCATTTTATAAAAGAGAATAAACATTATATATATATTATATATATATATATATTAATATATATATATATATATATATATATATATATAATATAATATATATATATATACACCATTGCGTGTCCTCCAAAAAATGTCCCCATTTTTAAATAACTGTTTTGAGCTAAAGAAAAGGAATTTAGGCACAAAGGTAGAAAGCAATAGGCACGTAAAACGTAGAAGTTTATTAACTTTAATTAAAGATGTTCAGTGTAATCGCCCTTTTTTTCTGACACAATATTCACCCTTACACAAATCTTTCACATAATTTTTGGAAGTAACTCAGCTGGGATGTTGCTGATTATCTCGTAGACTTTGGTCTTCAAGTCTTGAAATGTCTTAGGTTTGATAGAAATGATCCTGTCTTTTATGTGAACCCACAAAAAATTCAAGGGGTGTGAGGTCAGGTGAGTATGGGGGCCATTCCACTGGTTCATGAAAAGAGATTAGTCATCCGGAAAAATGTTCCCTCAAAAAATTGTGAGTTTCACAAACAGCGAAACCATTGTGAATCTGGGGTAATGCAGTTATTTCTTTCACGGGATAAATGAATTAGTTGTGGCAAGTAGAAATCTTGTAGCCTCTGACGATATGAATTATGCGTTACCGTTACTGCTTTTCCAGTTTTCTTCTTAAAGAAGTAGGGACCTACTACACCATGACTTCCCGAGTATCGAAACGTTTACTTACTGAATTAGTCTCGCTAGACAGATGTACATAACACTTGTCGGTGAAGTGGATTTGTTTCAAAAACTCAGGATCTTCGTGTTTTGCTAACATCCATGTTGCGAATTCCGTTCGTTTTTGCTTTTGAACATTAGTCAGTAAAGCTTGTGAGTGAATTTTGTGGGAAAAAAGGTTTAATTCCGTACGAAGTATAAGATGCACAGATGTTCATGAAATACCTACTTCTACTGAAAAGTATGGAAGCGACTTCCACTTCGGAGCTATTGAAGAATAGGGACCCCAGCCTTCTTTAGTTAGGCTTATAAGGCTAACTAACGAAAATATCACGACCTAACCTAACCAATCGTTAGGTTAACTGTACGCCCTTGACGATTGGTTAGGTTAGGTCATGATATTTTCGTTAGTTAGCCTTATAAAACTAACTAAAGAAGGCTGGGGTCCCTATTCTTCAGTAGCTCCGCGACTTCTGCTGACTGCGCGCAATAATTTCCTGAACCATTTTTTTGTGTTGCACAAGTTCTTGTGGATCGTCGCTTGCCACTATTACTATTATGTTGATTGCTTACATTTCCTTTTTTTATTTTTTAACAATTTGTGATATTGTCTTTCTATTAGGTGGTTCTTTGCATCCATATTGTGTGCAAAATTTCCTCTGCACCTGCGTCACAGAATTTGTCACATGAAACCAACCAACGATCTTGATTTTCTGTTCCAGCTGCAAACGAGGCATCACTGTTTGAGGGTTCAGGCATTAGAAATGTATTGGTATATATGGAATAAAACTCCCAATCTGTTACCTTCTTGAAGAAGAAACCCCAATAATAAAATACAGGGTGTTCAAAAAGAAACGCAACCCATTGGAGAATGTATATATCATTGCAACCTAACGCTTTTCTATTCTATTTTGGGTTGAGTTTCTTTTTGAAGACCCTGTATAAATCCATTATAAAATAACGGACAAGTGAAAATAGAGCCTTTTTGGGACACCCTACATACATATATATCCACTATATTAGAAGGAATAAGAGACCAACATTGATACATTGTTTATAAATTTCGGGAGAAGAACTGCCATCTTCAGTAATCTTATAATATTAAGAACGAAAGAAGTGGTATAAAAAGATTCTGAATTTCTGAAGTATAATTTATTGTGAGCTGATTTTAATATGGAAATCAACTTACAATAAATTAGATTATAGTTGTTCTTTTGCTGGAAGTCGTTTTCCCGAAACGTCTGAAATAAATAACACTGGTATGCATATGAAATGTTTTTGTCTGCTGTGAGGGTTTTTTCAACTCATATTATATAATTCGACCATGCTGAATTCGAAAATGACATTGGTTTTCGTCAATCAGGTCAGGTTTTTTCTCTATTGGCCATTTATTATAAGTCCAATTTTATCCCAAATTTATTGATTTTTTTAGCTTAAACACTGTAGATACGAGTAATATTATAAGAACACTCGTGAAAAATGAAAACATTGTGTGAATAAATACTTTTATTCACACAATGAATATGGAAAAAAGTTTATTGAGGAAGGAATGAAGTCTTTTTGGCTTTCCGTCTGTGTTTTTCTTCGGGCACGTCTCGCTTCAAACACCAGCAATAGTCCGCCAGCATATTGATATCCCAGTTTCCCTGGTACCTCTCTTCCATTATTTTGATATCTTGGTGAAATCGTTCACCCTGTTCCTCACAATAATCCCCGCAATTTTCAGGAAAATAGTCCAAGTGGGACCACAAAAAGTGCATTTTTATGGACATGCGCGACCCATGAGCTTTGAAAGCTTCCATCAAGTTTTCGACAACGGACTCGTATTCTGGACTTCTACGCTTGCCAAGAAAATCAGTGACAACTGATTTGAATGCCTGCCAGGCATTCTTCTCAGTTGGAGTCATTGCGTTTTCGAACTGAGTATCCTTGATCAAAGTTCGAATTTGAGGACCATCAAAAACCATTTAGTTTAGCATCAGATATATGAGGAAATTTACTCTCGAGATATCGGAATGCTGAACCCTCCTTATTCATTGATTTGATGAAATTTTTCATCAAGCCCAGCTTAATATGAAGTGGTGGGAGCAAAATTTTTGTTGGTGGTACAAGGGGCACTGAAACGACATTATGCGACTCAGGTTCAAAATTCTCTCGGGATGCCCATTCACGCTGTGCATAGTGCTTCTCATCCGCTCGGCTATCCCATTTGCAGAGGAAACATGGGTATTTCGTGTATCCCCCTTGCATTCCCAATACAAATGCCACAATCTGAAAAAAAATGAAAATATTTAAAGAATTTAGAGAATTTGTTCTATCAGATAAAAAAAATCTATGCATTGGACTGTATCACTTCTGTGGGGAAGTTAAGTGGTCTTATACGCTCTCAAATAACCTTTGGAAAAACAACATAGTCAATAGCAATAGTTTACTTATGATATTAGTATTACCTTCAAATCTCCACAGATCCTCCAGTTATGTTGGTCGTATACGAGAGCATCCAGTAAAATTTTCATGTTATCGTAGCTCTCAGTAAGTTGTACGGAATGTGCTACAGGGACTGATGCAACCCTATTCCCAATGTTGAGAAGTACTGCTTTCAAACTTCGTTTAGACGAGTCTATAAATAGCCTCCATTCTGATGCGTTATATGGCAGGCCCAAGGATTCGATTAGCCCCTCAACATTGCAGCAGTACACTAAGGAAGAGGTATTTTCGTGCACTGCAAAAAACTTGCGGAATTCTTCCTCTCGTTTCCTATACCAGGAGAATGTTGTTCCCGGAGCCAGCAAGTTGTCCTCTCGAAGTCGTGAGCCCAAGATCTCGGCAGCTAATTTGGAAAGTCCTAAATCCCT
>JAJOZX010001663.1:492500-637500 GCA_023014485.1 Bathynomus jamesi | reverse complement strand
GTCATTTAATTTTAATAACACTTCTACACAATAAAACATATGTATTTATCTATATGCAAACAAGTTTTCGGACTAAAATATCAAATAATCAAAATCTATCAACATTTAACGAAAGAGTATGATTTTTCTACTGAACATGCAAAAATTATTAAACCTTTTTAATATTTTTTTATAAAAATAATTTTTAACGTAAAATTTACCCGAATTTATTAAAAAAATTGTTCGAAATGCTTTCCTTCCATTTCAATAACTTTTTTTATTCTTGGCCGGAATATGGGAGAACTTAGCAGAGCGAGTCTACAGAACTAGGATAAAAGATGTCGCTCATTTACGCGAGATCGTCATTCAAAAATGGGAAGAGCTTCCACAGGAACAAGTAAATCGAGCCATAGATGAATTCTGGCCAAGAATAAAAAAAGTTATCGAAATGGAAGGAAAGCATTTCGAACAATTTTTTTAATAAATTCAGGTAAATTTTACGTTAAAAATTATTTTTATAAAAAAATATTAAAAAGGTTTAATAATTTTTGCATGTTCGGTAGAAAAATCATACTCTTTCGTTAAATGTTGATAGAATTTGAATTATTTGATATTTTAGTCCGAAAACTCGTTTGCATATAGATAAATACATATGTTTTATTGTGTGTAGAAGTTTTATTAAAATTAAATGAAAAATGTTGATTTTATAGCCTTTTTATTGCCTTTTTTCTTATGGCAAACCTGTTATATACAGGGTGTTTCAGGAGGAAAGGTCAATACTTCGGGAGGTGATAGTATCGGTCATTGTGAGAAAAAAAGTTCACATGAAAATGAGTCTAATTCTGAATGGTTACGGAGATAGAGCTGTTTGAATCTACAAATGCAAAAGCATTGTTAATGGTAATCAAGAAAGAGAAACCAATTACTGTTTCTAACATTTAATGTTTAAACATTGGCATTTTGAATGGTATCAGATACAGAAATGACAAATTTGTTACAGTTTACAATACGTTTTCGAAAATCCCACCAACAACCTCAATGCACTTTGCAACTCGTGTGCTAAGAATCGCGTGTTGTTCGTCTGAGTTGATTTTGACGTTCCTTTATGCGAGCAGCAGCATCCAAAATGCGCGCGAGCAATTCGTCTCGTGTATCCACCTTTCTTTTGTAAACTTGACTTTTCATCCACCCCCACAAACAATAATATAACGGAGAGAGGTCTGGAGACCTTGGTGGCCATTGAATGGGACCACCGCAGGGGGAGGAAGAGCTGCGCGCGCATCAGATTCAAACAGCTCTATCTCCGTAACCATTCAGAATTAGACACATGTTCATATGAACTTTTTTTCTCACAATGACGATAATATCACCTACCGAAGTATTGACCTTTCCTCCTGAAACACCCTGTATATAAACACTCTTAAACGGGTTGAATGAAATACATTAGAACACATTACAACAGAATTAGATCAAAATGGAAATAAACCGCTGGTCAAATTAGACTGAAGTACCATACAGAGTGATTGTTTTTATTTGAGAACCATGAAAAACAGTTAACTCTCAAGTCATACATCACACAGAAACTTAGAACTTGTGTGTATATCGGCGTCAGCACAGCATGTATATAACATCACTGCCCGTCTCTCTGAACTGTCTCACCAACTTCCCTATCAAAGACATCGAAGGTTTATTTCGGCCTCTAAAACGACGCTGAACTTTAACCCGACACGACTTAAATGAATCACATTTAATGTATCGCTGAACGATAAACAAACGTTCATCCATACTGAACTCCATTACGAGACTAACGGGACAGCGATTAGGTTATGTTATATGTATGCATCCAACATATGCTGACGCTCATATACACACAACTGTACGAATATAACCTGGTTAGGCTACGTTGGTACAATAGGTTAAGTGACAGATGAGAGTTAAAAATAATTCCATCCACTAAAATTTGTAAACTAATGATGAATAACCTTTATTCACCATCAGTAGTGTGTGTGTGTGTGTGTGTGTGTGTGTGTTCGTGTCTTTCCTCCAGTCTCTCGACAATCTTTAAGATATACACACAGCCCATCGTGACACGAACGTGCGTATCATGACATTAGCAGTGTCGCGGTGGTTTATCTTTATAATTGCTATTTTTTATCATGGAAAAAGGAAAATTAAGGTTAAGCTAGGATAGACTGGGTTAAGTTTATTAGATTTTGTAAAGTGGGTAAATGTCGCGATACAGAATTAAATATGTGAAAAATTTGCGGTATTGGAGGGTAGCTAAATATTGCGTGTGTGTGTGTGTGTGTGTGTTTAGATACATGTATCTCCCGTCTCCCTCGCATGTAGTTGGTAGACGTGTGTTTTGGTTCTGCTTGCTGATCGTGAGTTGCGGTTTATGAAAAACTTTAGAAATACTTAGGTGCTACTATAGCGTGATTCCTACCGGTGACTTCGATACTATAGGGTGATTCCTACCCGTTTTGGTTCGAAACTACAGTACTGTAGAGTGTGATTCCTATCCAAGGTATAAATGAAAATATAATAAATATAAAATGCTACTTATTATTCAATTTTATTTATTTAAAAAATAGTTTCGGTGCTACTATAGTAGGGCGGGTCATACTATGCATTTTTTTTAAATCAATGGAGAGGGGTGTTCAAATGACATATTTTGGTGTATAGAACACAATTCTGAAGAAAATATTTAATTCTGATAACCCTAACCTACATCATTTTGCAGTTGATTATTATTAAATTGTTGATTATTTTACTATTGTAGTTACCCCAGAATATGTCTTCTCACGTTTTCTATCATGGCTGCTCACGTTATCTCTCATAGAGCATTGTTCTAACTAATTCATATAAACACATATAATGTAATTCATATAATAATAATAATATTTAAATACTCAAATAAAAAGGTGTGCCATTCCACTTAATTGTAATTATCATACAGTTTGGTATATGAAATATTTTGACGGTTTTCTGGCGCGCATAAGGCCATTTTCTGAGCCACCTTTCTCAGAGGCTAGAATGTAACGTTTCAGAACATGTTAAGAGATTTTGGCAGATGGTGATGAGGATCTGGAATTGGAGAGAAGTGGTGATGAAGATGAGTTTGTTCCTGAAGTTGAGCTCTTCCCTCAAACTGACCCTGAGCCAGCAGCTTCGGCAAAGGTACAGAAAAACTATGATGAGATTCAAAACATTGCCCTTGCTAGTGTAAGGTATGGCATAGGGCTGAGGCCAACTGCAGCGATAGCAACAGCAGCTCTGATTGACGCAGGAATCATCACAGAAGACAATACAAGTAAAGTGATTGATAAGAGCAAGGTCAAGAGAGCACAGGAGAAGTTGATGAGAGAGCTGGGGGAACAGTTCGAGAAGAAGTGCAGGGAGGAGGGGGGAATCTCTTGCATCCTCTTTGATGGGCGGATTGACCTGACCAATGTGATGATGGAAGCTGAGGGCAGTGACCAATCTTTTCCCGCAAAGATCAAGGAAGAACACTATAGTGTTGTTAGTGAGCCTGGCAGCTACTATCTGTTCCACTTTACCCCAGAGAAAGCAACTAAAGAGGAGTCACATGCGGAGAAGATTGCTAAGGTCCTGTTTGCCTGGCTGAAAGAGAGGGGTTATGATAAGACATTGTTGGCCATTGGAGGAGACTCAACAAATGTCAACACTGGTGTGAAAGCTGGAGTAATGCGGAAGCTGGAGCTGCACCTGGGGAGAAAGCTGGTCTGGTTGGTGTGCAACCTGCACACTGTTGAACTTCCCCTGCGCCATCTCATTGTTGACCTTGATGGCCCTACTCTGTCCGACAAAAAATTATCCGGGCCAATAGGAAAGTCCTTGATTCTGCTACAGACTTTGATATCAATCCAAACTTCACCCGAATCTCTGTTGGCCCTCCACTGATCAAGCTTCCTGACAAGGTCATTCAAGATCTCTCAACTGATCAATACTATGGCTATAAAATTGTCTGTGCAGTCAGGGATGGAGTACTTCCTGCAGGGCTGGCTCTGTTAGAGATAGGACCAGTAAACCACAGCCGCTGGCTCACCACAGCGAACAGACTTCTCAGGCTCTGGGTGTCAAAGCACGGACTTTAAGGAAAGAACCTGAAGATTCTGCAATTCATTGTGGAATTCATCATTGGAGTGTATTACCCATGTTGGTTCAACGTGAAGGTCAAGCACTCCTGGATCGAAGGGCCTAGGCACATCCTCTTTCAGCTGGACTGCCTCAAGTCCCAGAGAAAGGAGGTGCTGGATATTGTGATGCCAACTGTGAGAAGATCTGCTTGGTATGCCCACAGCGAAGTCATCCTCCAAACACTACTCTGCTCTGAGGATCAGAAGGAGAGGATTGAAGGGGTGGAGAGAATCCTGGCCATCAGGGGAGAGGGGGACCCGGACACTCAGCTGGGGGACTCCTCTGTTAGGAGCAGAAGGACACCTGACATCAATTGTGATGCTTCCAGCATCGGTGACTTGATCAGCTAATCAGAAGGTGTGTCAGAGCCACCTCTCACCTGCTCTCTAAGCACCTCAGAGGTGAAAAACTTCAACACCCCCATGGAGGTGCGCAACTGGCCTTGCCACACACAAAGCATTGAGAGGGTTGTTAAAATGGTGACTGAGGCTTCTGCTAAGTACTTCTCACAGGAAAAGAGGGATGGAGGGATCAGGGCTCAGGAGACAAGCAGGAAGCTGATGTCCAAGTCTGAGTCAAAGCAGGATTTGTGCAACCTGGCAAAGTTCAAGATGTCAGGAGAATGATCTTTGTAATTATATCCAGTGATATACATGCAGTTCACCTATTAATAATATATGTAAAGTTGATTTGGCCTTGTCAATATAAATGATTTACCTTATATCTTTTAATATATTATAAAGGGGTTCAAAAGGGTAAAATTGGCAATTTAGAAATACAAAATGATGTAGGTTAGAGTTATCCTATCCAAAAAAGAAGCTCATATTTGAATTCCCCATGTAAAAACACATAATTTAGACACCCCTGATGGTAGGATTTCCTTCAGATTCATGTTGTCACCTGAGTACGACCCGCCCTACTACTATAGTATGTGGTCTACCTACGATTGGTTAGGTTTAGTCACGATATTTTCGTTAAAACTAACGAAAATATCATGACTAAACCTAACCAATCGTCAAGGGCGATGGACATTGGAATGTAAACAAGCAATTAGTAAACAAGGTAAGAAGCTATAATTAAAAGGTAGACCGCCGAATCGAGGTAGGAATCACGCTATAGTAGCACCAATACTTATTGAGTTCGTCCTGTACCGTATATCTATTTCCCGATATCTTTCATAGTACGGGTGTGGATTGCAGGGAATAGGGCAGTGATGGCGAACCTTTTTATCCAAGTGTGCCAAAATTCGTGTTTTTTAAATAATGATATTGTTGGCGTGTCACTTGCATACATGCATTTTAAATTTAACTACAAAATCATAGATAGCTGACTTATTAATCGAAAGTACTAGGGCGTAGACGATTTATTGCAGTTTTTCATCAGAATACCAAACATTTTCAACATCCATCGCGTGTCACCTGAAACCCTGCGGCGTGTCACTGCTGACACGCGTGTCATAGGTTCGCCATCACTGGAATAGGGGGATGCAATGTCGCAAGCCAACTTAGTTCAGAAGCTTGGCGTGTGAGAAGGTTGGTTAATCGTTTATTGATAAACAGTAATGTAACACATTTTGTGTTCTCGTTTAACTTGTAAAATTAATGGTATCTGCCTGTTGGGACTTTAACCCTTTCTTGCAGGAACGAAGAACGATTCATTTAGTGAATTTACTTATTTGTTTTAAATTCTCCGTATGAAGAACATTAACAGAAGATCAGATCTACTGTTCACGCTGAGAGGTTAGACGAAGGGCAAAGAGAAGTCGTTCTACCATCGAATTCTTCTTTTTTATTTGTTTGCATTATGGTCCTTCTTAGCCAGCGCAGCGCCCTTGATTCAGTGGGGAACGCCGTGTCCCCTATAAGCGAAATGAAGACACTGAGATCGGGAGTTAGACTCTAGATGTTGTTAGTAGTATGGGTGAAAAAGGGGAGAGTGCAATGCAATTGCAAATGTTGATCAGTGTTGCAACAGTGCCAACCCCTCCCCCTTTGTTGCAAGGCACCCCACAGTTCCAGTGCAAAAACCCCCTTTATTGCAAGACACCCCACAGTGTCAGTGCAAACCCCCTTTCTTGCAGGGCACCCCACAAAAGGGGGAGAGGGTTGTTGCAAGAGCAACAAGGGGTTATGCAACTTGGAGGCGGAGTTATCCTGCAAGTTGCAATGAACTCCCACTGGGGGAGACCTCTTTGGGGGAGAAGGTGGGACGGCCTCACCCCCCCAAAGGGAGAAAACTTAATGGGGAACCCCAACGCAAAACTAATGTGGGAAGCGTTCGAAACGGTATTTAGGACTATAAATGAGGAATGTGTACCGTACAAAATTAAGCGTGCGAATGTAAACAACAAGCCCTTGTGGTTTACTTCTAGAGTAGGAGGCATTATAAAGAGTAGAGATAGTGCTTATAGGCTACATAAGTGCGATAAAGACAATTTGTGGTTACGAAACAACTACATATCTCTAAGCCGTGAAGCGAAAAGTGTAATAAAAAAGTCCAAGCGCGAATTTGAAATCTCCATAGCTCGTGACGGTAAAGAAAACCCCAAGCGATTCTTTCAATACGTCAATAATAGAAATCCCGTAAAAAGTGTCTTGTTGATGAAATTATACAGGTGTTAGCGCAATGGGTCGCGTTCGTCTGGCCTAAAAGCTGTGCTAGCTTTTGGCCGTCCTGGCTGATTATTATGGTACTTTTTAAATTTTAGTCGCGGACTATAGAGCTGCTGCACAAGCGTAAGTTAACGTTGAAGAAGAGTAGAGGAAGGTTTTTTAATTATATTAGATCATAGATGCGAATAGAATGGAAGAGTTAGCTTCATTTTCACTGTTTTCAAATAAAATTGAGATCTCTGAAAAGCGCCAAATAGCTAAAAAAATTATGAAGATGAAAAAGTAAACAGTTTTAAAATGGGAGTTTCCACTTTCCCTAAATTAACCTCTTCGACGAAATTAATTTCACTGATTGGAGTAAACTCTGTTTCTTTTACAAACTCTGGGAATAGATATGGAATGGATGACAAAGGACCCAAGTGAGTGGAACGTAGATTCTGAATATAAAAAAGCATTTGAATATGTTAGAAGTGTCAAAGTAGTAAATGATCTTGCAGAAAGAGCTGTGAAGCTCATTCAAGATTACTCAAATAACATTACCAAGGACGAGCGCCAAAGACAGTACATGCTTCAGGTTGTAGAGCGCCACAGGGAACTAATTCCTGATTTCAAGAAAGGGACACTAAACCATCTTCTGTAAAATCAAAATAAGATCAAAACGGATTGTTTATAACTGCTAAAAGGAAGAGGCCCACTCCTGCTGAAACAAAAATGAACCTGATGGCTACAGTTATAAACAATTACGCAGAAGTGAGGGGGCATAAACCTCGGTAAAGGCCAGTCTTCATCTAATTTCCCTAGAAATAAGAAGAAATACCAAATTTTAAGCTCGTCTTTGTTTTTTTTTGCACATATACTTATACTATATCAATGCTTTGCATTTTTAAATCAATTCTAATTAACCCTAATTTATTTTTATGAGGTTTATGTAACTTAATCTTAAGTAATAATACTAACAAATCAGACCTAATTGCATAATTCGAAAATCACAAAACCTCAATTTTACATGAGGCTGGTGGCAAGGCTTAATATGTTAGGATCGAGCTGAAAATTCCAAAAAGTATTCAGAAGCATGATAGCAATGAGAAAATAACGGGAGGAAATATTCAAAATCATGTTTTTTTTGGACACCCTAATGAGCGCTCGTATTATGTTCTTTTAACGACGTAAGCGAGCCTTCTGAGAGGGTTTCATTGGCACATTACACTTTATAACATTAAGAGAGATTTCACAGATGCATTTTAAAAAGTCAGAGTCGATATTTTTAACAAACATCTGTTGCAGTGCCCGGGGCAATCATTGATAGATTTTTATTAATTCACGATATTTCTTCAGCCTATTGGTCATTCTGGAATATACACCGTTTCAGGTTCGCTTCAGAATATATTCGTTCTTGAAGCACCCTAAACGTGTTTCGCGGGTGAAGGTCACAAAGCAAATATCCATAACGCTGGTTTGTGGCCTTTTTATAAACCTCCAAAAACTCCTTACGCTGATTCGGGAACATTTGAATGGCTAATAACCCAATTTGTGAGACATCTCTAGGTTGTGCGAATAAGACTAGATATTGTTTATTTAGCGACACATCGCGCATGTATTTATTTTTGAAAAAATAGATTCTGGTTGATGAAGAATACGCTTATGTTAAGATGGTGGGAGAACACTGTAAATGTCTCGGCAAACGTTTTATCCAATTCCAACATGAGATCGTCAATTACAATAACTGTATGCTCATTACCTTTTAACGAATTAACGTCATAGACCCCCTTGTGGAACAAAATTTCATCTTGGTGCTCGTTGAACACTGACTGATACGTCGAATAGCACCATATTACTTTATGCACAAATTTTGAGAACCTCTCCCCCTTATCTTTAATGATTTTAAGCATAAATACAGTTTTTCCACATCCTGTAGGGCCAGATATAATACATGTAGAGGGGCTTGTGAACCTGAATTTTTCTACAGATTCCATCTCTAACACGTCACACCCCTAAGTGTGTCATTTACAAGATATTACAAATTTTTAACGCTGTTCCTTTTTTTTTGTTTTCTTCTTCCACAGAACCATGAATGACGACGATGTACAGCACCCCATGATCGATATCACAGACGAACCCATGCAGCTACGAACACTTCCCCGTCGACGAGCCCTCAGCAGCGACACCTGGAGCATGCGACAGTTCAAAGCGGAAGCATGATGAAGAGCCCTCCACGTCAGGTATAAAGCGCGCAAGGATTGCTCCGGTTGTTAGATCCCCAGTAATAGATCTCCAACCTTCAACGTCTTACGACACAACCCCCAGAATAGTACCTTCCTCAAATATGCCCCATTGTTCAGATCGGGGTACTTCCTCCACAACAGCTTCTCACACTGTGGAGGATGGTATAACATTCGAGTTGGTGCGCACCGCTACCCCCACCCCTGGCCTGACTAGAAATCGGTACGTGGTCAGGGTTGGCCCTGAGTCCCTGTATTCCAACGGATTGCGGCGCGTAGTTGAACGTATTGTGGAGTTTGCCCTTCAGAACCGCGTCGTACGTGAAGTCCGGACGAGGTTATCCTTCAGGTTCGGGTCAGGTGAGGGGGACGATTTTTGGGTGGTAATATCGTTCAGACGTTTGGCGGCAGTAAATATAGATTATATCTTGGCGCGTATAATGCAAGCCTCTCAAAGTGGTACATCCTTCAGTATGGACAACTTCATGGTAGATATTGACAGAGTATTCCGCGTTGCGGGTCATAGTGCCAGACCTTATACTCTTAATTTCAATTCTCCGGTTATTTACAGAAAGCATTTAAACGTAGATCGTGGTTGTGGTTTTATAGCAATAATTTTAGCTCATATGTTCACTGTGCTAAATACTTGGACGCGAAAAATTTGGTTGCCCACGGTTGTGCAGCGTGCCTGTAAACTAGCTGTAGATTGTAAGCTTGAGTTTGAGTGTAATATGGGTCCTGAAGAAAGAACTGAGAAGGGCCGAGAAGGAAACGAATGCACGTTAGTCGTATTTGGAATGGATGATCGTCGTAGGGCTGTGTATGTTTTTAAAAGCAGCGTGAGAGATCGTACAAGACCTCTACTTATTTTAGGATTGTCAGGAACATCGTATCTCCCCATTCGTAACATAAGGGCTCTCTACGCCGGTTATGATAAAAGTCGAAAATATAGAAGGCATCATGATTTGTGTAAGGGTTGTCTCGAGTTTGCTGATAATATGATAATATGGTGAAACATTGTGAGGATTCCTACATGGTATGTGAGCAGTGTAAAAGCCCCAAATGTGAAAGTCATGTGTTGAAATCGAGAAGAGGGAATGTAATGTGTGTAGACGTACATTTTTCAATAACATATGCTTTGAGCTCCATAAATCAAATGGCACTTGCAGGAAAATGAGGAATTGTAAGTGCGGTATGTTTCACATGATGGACAATTGGGGGAATTTCAAACATAAATGCGATGAAATTCACTGTTCTACATGTCATGAAAAATATAAGGCGGATGGAGTGAAGCAAGTATGTTATATGAAAGATGCTGAACCTAAAAATAGCCCTTGTATAACCGTGTACTACGATATAGAAGCTTACACGAACGTTGAAACCAAAGAGGTCATTCCACATTTACTCGTAAGTCAGACTATCTGTGATGAGTGCATGGAGCTCGAGTGTGATGAGTGCCACAAATGTGGAAAACGGACAAACGTATTTAAAACGAATGCACACGACAGCCCTGTGAAGCTCTTTGTGTCCTATATTGTCAAATTAGCGGACAAGTTCAAAAAAATGACTGTGTATATTCTTGCCCATAACGGGCGAAATTTGACACACATTTCCTTTATAAGGAGCTGCTTGAACACGAGTCGTCTGCGATATTTACAGATGATCCCTTGAAAAGAAGCAACAAACTAATATAGATGCAGATAAGAGGTAATGTACAGTTTAAAGACACTCTGCTGTTCACACCTTGTAAATTAGCAAAGCTGCCCAAGGTCATGGGCGTAGCCGCTGAAGTTTCAAAAGGGTATTTCCCTTACACATTGCTCACTAACAAAAATTGAATTACGTAGGGCTCCCTCCACCCAAACATTACTTTAATTAACTACACCAACATGAATGATAGTGAGCGTGAAGATTTTGACCGCTACAACAGTTTTAATGAACCTAATCCATACAATATAGCCGATGAATGTGAACGTTATTGCGGGAATGACGTACGTGTACTTAGAGTATGCTTTCAAGCCTTTAGAAGGATGTACATAAACCGTTTCAAATGCGATCCGCTGCAAGTCGCGCCCACGATCGCATCATTATGTTTTACATTGTTCAAGAATAACTTCATGCCTAAATGCACCTTAGCAATCATTCGCAGAAACAACCCCCGCAGCTATGGGCACAAGGCTATCTACTGGCTCATACACCTACAGCAACAGACCGAGGTATACATAAAATATGCCCACAACACGGGAGAAGTACCCGTTAAGGTCAATGGTCGTGTTTTTTGTGTTGACAGGCTAAGTGAGGATCCAGCCACTGGTGAGAAGACTGTGTATTCCTTTAACGGCTGCTGGTGGCATGGATGCCCGCGCGCTGAATGTGCCTTCACAGGGGACCTTTATGGAAGATCCCCCCGTGATCAACTTATAGGCTCCCAGTTCACTCACAAAATCGTGTGGGAGCATGAGTATGATGCACGGATGGAAACAGATGCCCAGTACCGTGAAGAAATAAGGACCATCAAACGTCCAATGGTCTCAAATGGGGTGACAGCTTGTTTGGAGGGCGCAAACCCCTACGTGATGAAGAACAATCCTTACCCCGTTGGTGCACCTGAAAAAATGGTGGGTCCCACCATACCAACCATCGAGGAGTTTTCAGCTAACTTGAATGAGCGCTACTTTGGACTCTCTTTCGTAGACGTGCTCCCTCCTCGCGATTTATGGATGCCGATATTACCCGTCGTTATAGATCACAAGCTCATGTTTCCCCTGTGCGTGAAGTACGCAGAAGAGAACAACGGTGATTGTGACCATACAACCCACCAGCGTAAGATCAGAGGTGTATATACAAGCCCTGAGCTGGCCCTACCCGTTCGCCATGGGTATAGAATAATGAAGATACATGAGGTGTGGAGGTTTCTGAAACTACCCAACCTTTTCACATCATATATAAACGGTTTTTTGAAGGATAAAGTCGAATCATCAGGATATCCGCGAGGGGTTGATACCGAAGGTGAAAAAACTGCTTATATTCAGGTTACCGTGCCCATGAAGGTATACAGCTTGACCGATCCCAAATTGTTAAGAATCCTGGCAAGCGCCTTAGTGCATAGTTGTGCCTAGACAGATTTTGGGGGAAATTTGCACAGAATACCGGCAAAGGGAACGTCCATTTGGCACAAAGTTATAATGAAGTCTGGGATTATGCCAACGCTCCCGATAAAGAGGTTATGGAGATCGTTAATGTAGGTAATACTTACATAATAAAGTACAATATCACCGAGCTCGCAACAGATACCTCACGGGTTACAAACATACCTGTAGCCAGTTTCACAACGGCCTACGCCCGCACCAAACTTTGGGGCTTATTGCACTCTCTTGGATGGAGGGTGTTGTAGGGTGACACAGATAGCGTGATATTCACAGCGAGGGAAGGTGAATACATGCCCGCTATTGGGGAGTTCCTCGAAGAGCTAAATGACGAGATCAAGAAACCTAAGGGGTACGGGTGAGGGTAGGGGATGTTATAAAGTATATCCTGAAGGCTAAGGGTATCACGCTTAACCATGCGAACCGTCGAGTCGTTAACTTTGACTCGTTGTTGTTGTTGTTGTTTAGCCGATCAGCCCACCCTGATCGAGCAAGCCGGCGGCACGCAGGTAACCGATCGCCCTCTCCGGAGTGGACCAGAGGTTCAGCGCACTAGTGATGTTGTGTTGTGTTCGTTGTTGTGCTAGAGCGGTACAGTCCGTCATAATGTGTTCAATTGTTTGTGGTGTGTCTTGGCACAGTTGGCAGGTGTCGTCTATGGAGTTGTCTAGTCTGTGTTTATATGTCCGTAAGTTTGGGTGATGTCCACATCGGAATCGTGCTAAGTTAACTCGATCCGATCTGCTCAGGCTGATCTCTGACCTGTTAATGGGTGGCGGCTTCGCACCTAGGACCGCATTCGGACCGAGTCGTGTCAGTGCTTTGTGGGTTAGATGTGTGTGTATGTGTTTTCTGTACTGTGTGATGTCTGTGGGGCGTGGTATGGAATGGAGTATTTCGTTATAATATCTCTCTGGTGTTACCTTAATGGTGCGAGGTGTTGGTGCATGATTGTACATGTAGTGGCAAGGGTGTTGTGGATTAGTTGTCGCTGCTGCCATGAATTGTGTTCCCCTCATGTCTAAATGTTCCCTAACTTTTAGTATTTTTGTTTCTGTGTGCAGGTGTTCTATTGGTGTTGTTTGAGTGCATCCTGTAATGATACGAAGTGCGTTGTTTTGTATTGTTTGTAAGGTGTTTATGTGTGTGTTTGAGATAATGGGTGCCCAGCATGGGCTAGCATAGTCCATAACTGAGCGAATATATTGTTTGTATATGAGTGATGTTGTTTCCTGCTGGTGTCCAAAGTTTGTGCCTGTTAGTACCCTAAGCGTGTTAAGTCTTGACGTACATTTGGTTTTAATGTCCTGAATGTGGTTTGCAAAAGATAATGATGTGTTGTATGTGACACCAAGTATTTTGGTTCTGTGAGTGTGTGGAATGTTGATGTTGTTTAGTGTAAGCTGTGGAATTACCTGGTGTTCTTTTGTGTTGCTTGTAAGCAAGGTGATGGTTGATTTTGTGGGCGCTACTTTGAGTCTATTGTGTGTGAGCCAGTCTTGTATACTGTTTATGTATGTTTGTAGGTTATTTGTAGCGGTGTCGATGTTGTTGTGGGTGGATGTTAGAGTGATATCATCTGCATATGATGATAAGGTAAGCTTGTTATCTATGGGTGTTGGAATGTCATGCATGTATAAGTTGAAGAGTGTTGGTGAGAGAACAGAGCCTTGAGGGACCCCGTTCGGAAAAAGCTTGTTTTTGGATGACTTGCCATTAAATGTGACATGTGAGTATCTTCCTGAGAGATAGTTGCTCAGCCACCTTTTGGTGTTATTTTGCATGTTTGTGTTGAGTATTTTGTTTATGAGAGGGAAGCGTGGGATAGCATCAAATGCTTTACTAATGTCTATTGTTGCTAATAGTGTACGTTGAGCTGGTCTTCTGGAGTTGATGCCATCCATGATGTGCTGCGTGAGGTTAGTGAGTAATGTCGTGGTTGAGTGGTGAGGTCTGAATCCATGTTGAGTAGGCGATAGTGGTATGTGTGGGTTGGTGATTTGTAAGATTAGTCTTTCTGTTACTTTGGAAGGTGTGCATAGTAAAGTAATGGGTCTATAGGAAGCTGGTTCTGTTGGATTTTTGTTTGGTTTGAGTAGTGTAATAATTTTACCTTGTTTCCATATGTCAGGAATAATACAGTGTTGGTATGAATATGTGCTGATATTTGTGAGAGCTAATATTCCTTGTGGGCCCAAGTGTTTAAGGTGTATGTTGGATATGTTGTCTGGTTTAGTAGCCTTCGAATTCTTAATGTTTTTGATGATCTTGGTGGTCTGGTCTGTATTGAAGGGTGTAATGGTCATGTCGAGTCTGTAGGTTTTCTTGTGTCTGGCTGTTTGTCTGTCTGCATGTTTCTGGTTGTTGTCTCTGTTTAAGTGACTTATCTTTGCGTAGTGATTAACTAGAATGTTAGCTTGTTGTGTGTATGTTGGGATATTATTTTGGCTGCGACAGATAGCCGCGTGTGAGGTGTGAATGCCGCTGTTAGAGTGGGTAATGCTGTTTATAGTCTTGTATAGCCTGTATGTATCTGTGGAGTGGTTTAGTGTTGTTATGAATTCCCTGAATGTTTCTGTTTGTTTTTCTTTGAGTTTGTTGTTTATTTCTGTGTTGAGCTGTTGTATCTGCTGTTTTATGGCTTCTGTGTGTGGTGTTTGTGTGTTATATTTGAGGTTGTTACGTTGCCTTATGAGGTGGGCTATTTCTCTAGTGTAATTTGGGTTGTATTTCCTAATGTTGCCCTTGGGTATGTATTTGTTTGCATTATTGATAATCTGATTAAATGTCTTGAGTGTTGTATCGATGTTTATGATGGGTGTGCTGTTTAATGTGGTGAATTGTTCCTCAGTCTGTATTTTGAACTGTTCCCAATCAGCTTTCTTGTAATTTCTTTGACTCGTTGAAGGAACTAGTGTGCTTGGAAGATGAGGGTGACACTGAGGTGTGAAGGAACTTAGGAGCATGAAGGTATGCCGTAACAACTATAGGAAGCGTTACCAGGTGCCTGATACCCAAAGCTGGGCACAAACCGTTAATCCGTTAATCGTTAATTAACGAAGTTAACTTTTTCGTTAACGATTTAACTTTTAAGTTAACTTTGAAAATCATTATCGGACTAATTAACTTCCGTTACATTTAACTTCCGTTAACTCAAGTCCGTTAACCCAAAAAATTCATAAATAAACGTTTAAAAGTTTCTATTATTTTCAGTGCTGAGCAGGTGCGCAATTAATCCGCCACTGTTAATAGTGATGAACGAATTTCCATTTCCGCAGTGCAAAATCAGGCGATATATTTGTTTCCGTCGCCACAATTTGTGTCTTACCAAATATGGTAGTTATTTATGGCATTGGTTTGAGCAAAACATGGTCGACTGTAAAATCAGGCGGAAAGATTTGCCATTTGAGTTGAATGTTTCAACTTCTTTCAAGAAATATCACGAGCATTTAGGCACTTTCAATAATATATATGTAACAATTACAACAAATAACTACATTCGTTTTCATTTGCAGTCTGTCTCTTGCGCAACATGTTTGTGCTAGTGAATATTTAAAAATAATCGTTGTCAAGTAAGTCATGTATATTTATAATATGTCTGTGAGTACCTTATTAGTAGTCTCCTTGATACATTCAAGAACCATAAAACTGATCAGGTAAGATTTCAATTCTCATGTCACTTTGTTCTCTATGGGCAAGGACATCCTGAGGGCCAAGAGATCATCCCTGTCTGATGAAAACTTTGATATGCTAATTTTCATGAAGGGCAACATGCATCTCATGGACAAATGGAGAACGAGAAGAAGAGGGAAAATGAAATTATATATATTGTTTCATTTTTTTTATAATAAAAGTTAACGTTAACGGTTTATCGGTAACTTCCGTTACATGTTTAACGAATTAACGGATTAACGGTTAACGAAGTTAACTTTTTGGTTAACGGATTAGCGGTTAACGAAGTTAACTTTTTGGTTAACGGTGCCCACCACTGCTGATACCTATGATACCATACCCTTTGGTTACCTTAATCCTTGATTGTATTTATATATATATATATATGTGTATTGATATGTTTATTTACCACGTATATTTGTTTCAATTAAGGTTCCATTTTCTCCTTTGCGTGCGTTCGTGTGTGTGAACAGTAAAAAGCTAAGCCCCGCCTACTGTAAGATCGGCAACGTGAGTTCTGCCACTACCTGAGCATATCTTTATCCCTGCGTGCTCAGTTGACCTCTGCATACCCTTGAGCTCAGATGTGTATTCTCCCTCGTAGAAAAAAAATAGTAATGGCTACCTTTATTATTGCGTGTTCAACATTTATGAAGTGGTATTCAGCAAAGTGCAAAAATGTGGTGGATACTGAAAAACTCCCTATTCCACCTTCCTTTGATACTTTTAAGACTACATTCAGCCGTGCGAAGGACCAAGATGTTCAAATACTCTACGGGTATTCTGACGAGGGCATTGTAGGATTTCGTAGTACAAACGATGTATTGAAATATGTTATAGACCTAACCTTTATAAAGGCTCACATATACCGCGAAGTAGAAGAAGCAACACGTTCAGAAGATAAGCAACGGTTATAGATAGTGAGTCCTGATGATGAGTGGTCTGATAAGCGATATTATGTCATGTTACATCATACCGACTACTCGTACCCTACGGTTGAGAATGTAAATCTTGCCATCATGGAGAATCTTAAGTATTTTTAACACTATATTAATATATATCATGAGGTTTGTAGTGAGGTTGTGGCTAATGGGCTGTGTGAGTTTTTAACAGACTTTAGAGACGAGTATCGCTTGTTAAACAAAAAGGATAAATATGGGCATATGTTTCTCTCAAATAGTGCACCGGATTGTGAAGATGTTTAGTTTGTGGAAATGAACGTCTGGTGAGTGATAAAACATTAAAGCCGGTATTCTTTCATGCAGCGGAAAATTCTGTTTGTCCAAGGGCACAAGTGTTCGAACAAGCCTGTACACGCTTCAGCAGTTTATGGTGTAACTCGCTCCCCCCAGCGAGCCGCCCACCTGTGTACCTCACGAAACACACGAGTTCGAACAAACCCGTACACGTTTCATCAGCCGATCCGTCCACCTGTGGCTCATAGTCATCTCAGAGCTTGAACCGAGTGGACGTGCGATTACGATGGAACTTCCTTTGAAAAGCATTCTCAACGCCTCGTACGATATCTCCGTGACGAAGTCATTGCGCGTGTTCAGGGGTGAAAACGGCACCATTAACTATGTACTTGAAACGATTTGCAGGGAAGCAAACTCTGGTGTTGAGGAGATGAATAGAGTCTTCGTGATAGTTGAGTAGTGGGGAGAGGACCGTTATAAAATACCTGCAGTTGTAGGTACAAGAAGAGAGCAGATTAGTGACGCCCCCTCATATGCCGTTGTTTGCACGAACAGCCATGCATTGATATACGACTGATGTGGAGTAATGCATCTGATAATAACGTTCTTGTCCCTACGAGAAACCGTTTCATCCTCGACAGAATGTTTGGAATCGTCGGATTCCGCAAGCTGAAGCCTATATTAGACGCTCGTGTTACGGATATGATATATTTTGACACGGTTCTTGAATACGCATACACCGCTCTGCTCGACGGATTTATCGAATATTGGAATGAACAAGGCGAGAATGGTCTAGAGCTGTATGGATATTTAAAAGTTTTAGATTCTTCGAAATATTCTGAACTTTGGTACAAAGCACTTGAGCGGTACAGGGCAGAGCTTGCCTACACTGTTCACCCCTCGATTGGAAAGGAGTGTTTATAAACTTGTATTTAATAATGATGTTGTGGTGAACGATGACCTCTTTGTGCGTGCTTTTGATTGTATTCTAGCTGTGTTTAAAGATAACTTGCCAACCGAATGTAAAGTGGGCACAAAAATAGTATTGAACGATATGAAACCCATTTATGTCGAGTATATGCATCCGTATAACTTGAACGGTGAAGTGTTGCTTGGACGGTTTTACCGTGTAGTGCAAAGTAATAAGAATGTGAATGTAGATTCGATTACGTGTGAGTTTAGCTTTTTGCACCGTAGAACATAGAGTATTTTGATGTATATTTATTTATTTAATGTATATATATATATATATATACATATATATATATATATTATATAGATATATATATATATATATATATATATATATATATATATATACACACACACATATATATATATATATATATATATATATACATATACACATATATATATATATATACATATACACACATATATATATATGTATATACACACAGTATATATATATATATATATATATATATATATATATATATATATCCTGTATTAATATGCAGTTTTGTATTAATACGCTTCATATATATATTTTCAATATATTTAATTATTTAATATAACACCATATACACACATATTTTTCCTGTACTAATATATTGGTGGTTATACAGGGTGTCCCAGAATTAACTATCTATTTCAATGAAATCGGACAAATTTAATAAAAACTGACATAATTTTGTGTTTATTACTAAATTATGATACAAAAACAAATAGATTTATAAATCATAAGTCAAAACTTTATTGAGAAGTTTCAACATGTGCACCGTCTGTATCTCTGCAAATTTCAAATCTATCCTCAGCGCTGCGAAACACATTTTGAAGCATTTCAGGTGTTATCTCCCGCACTGCCAACTGGATGCGTTCTTTAAGTTCAGCTAAACTATTGATCTTTTGGCGATAAACCTTTGTTTTTATGAAACCCCCATGCAAAGAAATCCAGGGGTGTCAAATCCGGAGAACGCGGAGGCCAAGGTCGTGGTCCTCCACGTCCAATCCACCGATTCGGAAGGCGTCTGTTGAGGTATTCTCGAACAATTAGAGCATAATGACATGATGCTCCATCTTGTTGAAACACAACATTATCAAGAATGCCATCATCAAGAAACTGTGGTTCGAGAAACTGCTGAAGCATATCAAGGTAGACGGTACCTGTTACAGTTGCTTCCGCAAAGAAGAATGGGCCATAAATTTTGGATTTGGTCATTCCAAGCCACACGTTAACTTTTGGAGAGTCTCTTTGCCATTCTATGACTTCAGACGGCCTTTCATTGACCAGATACGACAGTTGTGTCGATTGACTTTACCACACGTGTGGAAAGTCGCCTCATCACTGAATAAGATGTTATCCAATAAACTTTCATTTTCGATTTGATCCACAATTTCTGCACACCTTGCTGCTCGATTTGGATAATCCTCTTCATTTAGGGCATGCAGTACTTGAATGTGATAAGCCTTTTTCATCAGTGTCGAACGCAAGATTCTATGAACTGTTGTCTTGGATATGTTGATTCTTCGACCGGCCTCCCTAACCGAAGTTGTTGGTTCATCCTCAAACAATTGTCGTACCTGTTCGGTACTGTTACGTGCTGTCCTTGGGCGTCCTCTTCCCACCTCGTCGTGTACGGATCCAGTTATTTTAAATTTGTTCACAAGTTCACGAATCGCTTTGTCTGTAGAACCGGTTCTGTGGAATCTTCTTGTAAATTTTTCTCTGATTTCATTACATTGTATTCCTTTGATACGGGATGTTACAACAAAGATGCGTTCTTGTGTATTCATTATTAATAGGGTTCTGAAAGAGAATGAAAATAAAACTATGAAAAACTATGAAAAAATTATGAAAATAAAATTATGAAAAAAATTTAGAAATTTATACATTTTTAACACATATTAAACATGATAAACAAATAAAAGTGTGTTTTTAAAAAATTTGTCCGATTTCATTGAAATAGATAGTTAATTCTGGGACACCCTGTACTACAACGTTTTGTATGTTTTTGATTATATATTTCTCGTTCGTATTTCTTATGCTATTATTTTTTATCATATATATTCCATTGTATATTTATTTTGACATATTCATCGTTCGTATTTCTTATGCTATTATTATTTTTTATCATATATATTCCATTGTATATTTATTTTCTATATATTTCTGATTCCATTAATTCGTCTATATAAACAGAATGATGTAATGGTGTTTTATTTAATTCTTTTGGTTGTATATATAAACGTTATTATTATTATTTAATTATATCAATTGGCTGGCTTCTAAATCAGATTTCTAAACCAAATGTAAAGAATATATGAATAAATAAATATCGCTATCTGGCAACCCTAATAATGTACAACTGAACAAGCCATATACCTTCTTAGCCAACTGGCTGTTTAAGTCAGAATATATGCTTTAGTTAAATAAATAGCGTAATCTGGCAACTCAACCTGTACACCTGAACATGCCATTTACGCCTTCTCACTCAACTGGCGGGTTAAGCCAGAATATATGCTTTAATTAAATAAATAGCGCAATCTGGCAGCTCAGCCTTCTAAGCCAACTGGCTGGTTAAGCCAGAATATATGCTTTAATTAAATAAATAACGGAATCTGGCAGCTCAGCCAGATAAGCCAACTGGCTGATTAAGCCATCTCGCTGATTTGGAACATATTAAGACAACGGCCGCTCGGCTGAAGTCTTAATATTCGCTTGGCTCCTGCCAGGCGAACACCTCTCCTCCTCTCTCTCCTTCTCTCTCCTCTCTCTTTCCGCCTCAAAGTTGCATAACCCCTTGTTGCTCTTGCAACATTCCCCTCTCCTCCTTTGTTGAATAACATCTTGCAACATTCCCCCTCCCCCTTTTGTTGCGTAACTTATGCAACATTGATTACCATTTGCAATTGCATTGCACTCTCCCCTTTTGCGCCCATACGACTGTTGTTGATGATAATTATACAGGTGTTAGCGCAATGGGTCGCGTTCGTCTGGCCTAAAAGCTGTGCTAGCTTTTGGCCGTCCTGGCTGATTATTATGATACTTTTTAAATTTTAGTCGCGGACTATAGAGCTGCTGCACAAGCGTAAGTTAACGTTGAAGAAGAGTAGAGGAAGGTGTTTTAATTATATTAGATCATAGATGCGAATAGAATGGAATTAGTTCCAAACGTATTTGCGGCAGGACTTCACTATACCACGTTGAACTCTTTCTCTGCACTGCATTCAGTGTATATATAATAAAGATCTGTAAATTAAGAAAAGGCTTGACTTCCCAGGGGAATAGTGATACCGAAAGAAAACAATTGGAAAAGACAGCCAACATCCAGAAACTAATAATAATTAAACACATCAATGGAAGATCTTAATTACTACGACTGGAAGAAATAAAATCGCTATTAAATTTAAACAACATAGATTTATTATGTAAATAATAATAATTAATCAGTGAGGAGGGCCAGAAACTGTCACAGCGCTCACGGTGGGACGTGGTCCATTGCTTTAACCCCTGCATTATTATTTACTAGCACCATCGTAAGTCAAACCCCCGACCTAATTGTCTTCACTTCTCATAGGGAAACGATGTTACCAACTGAGCTACGGGAGCTGGGGATGATCATCCAGGAGGATCAGACACTGGCACAGCGACCAAGCCAAACTAATGCGACCCAATTGGCTAATTATTGGATTATTTTATTACCAGCACTATCGCGATTTGACGGCGCTGGGGATATATACATATATCTCAGAAACACGGCTACACAAGAACATTCTGATCATCTCATTAGTATTCCAGGATACAACGTATACCTCCAAGATAAATAAGATGGACGAGAAGGCGTGTTCTGCATTTATGTAAGAAATGACTTTTTGACATCTATCATTGATCTGAAAATCGAGAAATGCGAAAATATTCAAGACTTATGGATTCGAGTACAGTACAAAAAATTTGTCTTTCACTGGTGACGTGGTTTACAGACACACTCAAGGATTAACAAGTACATTCACGTTTTCAGAGAAATAAATATAAAAGTATTACTAAATAAAAACCAATACGTATATAATGGTGTAAATTATGCGTATATAATGGTGTAAATGGCGACCAATCTGATAAATCAGTAAAACTGAAGAAAATTATGTTAATAATAAACTTTTAATAATAATAAATATATTACTAATAGTAAACTAATAAACATAATAATAAACCGGCTTCTAAATACACGAATGCGAGTCACTGATAACTCGAGTACTTTAATATTACTGATATAATGATAATAAATAAAAAGGAAACTAATAAAATATACTTCATTAGCATACCATTTAACAGATTCTAACTTAATACTGTCGTGTGCCAACATACTAAACTAAAACACAGTCTGTAGTCAAAACATTTAGAAGTACGACCAATTATATCGAAAAAATTTCTGTAGGTCTCCCTCATCCAAGATTAACTCATTTTAACAGACTACTGACGATAGGTCGACGACGTGAACAATGAAGTTGTGATATTTACTGCGATGTTCTATGATGTTTTAAATGAATGTGGTCGTTATGTAATCAAATAATTAAAAAGATCTCCTACCCCCTTCCCTCATGGGTTACAGAAGACATAAGAAAAAAATGAAAGATAGAAACACATAGTACCACTAAAAGAGAACAAAAGATAAAGATTCTACTCAACATGAGAGAGACGCAATCAAATGAAGAAACAAGTGAATAGTGCTGTCAGACAAGTTCAATCTGATTTTTAGCTCAAGTTAAACTACTTGATAGTGAAGAAAACATGAAAGACGTTTGAAAAATTATACAAGAAATTATACCTGGCAAAATGGTAAATAAATCCCACCTAAATCCCACGTAAGTACAGTATTTTTAAGATGACATTCCAGGAATTGCTGAACGATTCAATGAATTTTTCTCGTCAGTTAGTAAAAGAATATTTGAAGAAGTCCGAGAAGCAGCTGCAGCAGTCGGAAGTGAGTGTTTAATTGAAAACGAAGGGCACCCTTCACATTGTTTAATCGGGATTGTTTAATTATTTTTGCAAAATCTAAGGTCATATAACAGAGGGAACGGAGAGGACGGTCCCCCTTCCAACTATTATTAAATATCATTTAACTTGGCTGATCGATGGGAAGCGTTGTTACGCCATTAGCCACGCGGTAGTCTACAGGCTTCAGATGAAAAGCTATTTCGATCAGAGTCGATCACACATGAAAAACTTCTAAAATATAGTTAGAATTTTAAAGGACACAAATTCAGTAGGGATCGATAAAATATTTTTACATTACTTAAAGGATTTTTGAAGAAAAACTTCTATTGAAGATTGCCAATACTTCGATAGTTACCGGACAGCAAAAACTTGCAGTTGTAACACCACTACATAAAAAAGAGAAAAAAGAAGACCCTGCTAACTTCAGCCTGGTTTCTGTCCTACACATTCTTTTTAAAAAATTTTGAAAAATTTCCAAAAACCATTTCCACAATCTCAATGCAGACAGAAAACATTTATCCATTGAGATAGCATTTTTAACAATAACTAAAGAAATCTATGCAGCAATGGAGAACAATGACCTTTTGTCATTCTCTCTGTTAGATCTCTTTGACGTTTTTGACACAGTAAGTCATGATAATACTGAACAAATTGGATGCATCGAAAGTATATAAATTTTGGTTCGAAGACTATCTTACAGACAGATGCCAATCCATCAGAATAAAAAATTCTATCTGTAGCAGTCAATCAGAAAAGAATGACGTTCAAAAGGTTCAGCATTAGTTCTATATTTTTCTTTGTTTTTATTAATAATATTACCAATTTTATGAGTAGATCTACAAATGTCATGTATGCCGATGATGTTCAGCTTCTTCACCGATGCAAGCCAAATGAAGTATATGAAATAATACTGTAAGAACAGAAACAGACTTATTCAACTTAAAACGGTAGTATAACCAAATAGGTTTCAAAGCAAATCCAAACAAAACGCAGTGCATATTCACAGAATGAAGGCGATAATAACACTGTTCAACAAATTTGAACTTCTTTTTTTCTCAAATGAAATTTTGGTGATTCGTACAGATTTTTGCATGCTGATTACGAAAATGACCACGACATTTTTCTATCACGTCAGATTTTTGAGAAAATACTTGTTTATATTCGAATATAAATAAAATGAAATGAAATGAAATGAATGAATGAAATGAAATGAAAAGGCTTGTTGGCAGACTATAGTCCATATGACAAATATTATTAATACAATGACAGTTCATATACTAAGGATAGAAATATATCCAATTGATTAGAAATAATACTGCACTGTCGAAGTTAAGTGGAGCTACAGACAGACGTTTTCGTACCAAGAAGTCCATAGCTTAGAGGATAAATGGCAGGACTCATGGATAGCTTGGATGATTGGGTTGGTTGATTTTTTAATTCTTTGCATTAGGCTGTGTTGAGCACGTCTTGTTACCTCCGGGAAGCTCGGGACATTGCGGGTAGCAAACATTTGCGAAGCTGAGCATCTCGGGGGTAATTTATGTAAGTCTAAAAGACCTGTTGTACATCAAATTTAGGGTTCTGCCAAAACCTTTTTTATAATTCACCCAGAGTTGCTGACCGTATATATTACTGCAGAAAGTGCGAAAGCGTGTGTCTTTAGCTTCACTTGTACAGAAACGAAAGTTCCTTATGGTCATATTCGCTTTAGCACACAGGCTTCGAGATTGTTTTCTTATATCCGAGTCATCACTCAAGGAGCTGGTAATAGGTTGACCCAAATACTTAAACTCTTGTACTTCCTCAATTACTTCACCATTCATTTTAAACCTTATATCAGCTGGCTGATTACAGCTTTTAGGATGAAATTGCATAGCCTTAGTTTTTGTAACATTAAAAAGAATATCATGTTCCTGCGAATACACTTCGCAGACATTTAGTAGCCGATCCAGACCTTCAACAGAGGGACTTATTAACACCATATCATCGGCATAAACTAAGTTATTTATCCTTGTGTTATCTATGCAACATCCTACTGTTGCCTCATTAAGTGAAGCAATTAATCCGTCAATATACACATTAAACAGCATAGGGGAGAGCAAGGAGCCTTGTCTCACCCGGCAAGAGGAGCCAGAACACTCGGATAGTACATTGCCCCACCTAACAGTGAAAGATTGGTGGGAATAACAAAATTTCAATAAATTTAATATGTATATGGAACCTTCCTGTCTTCTAGTTTTGCAAATAAAATATTGTGGTTCACCCTATCATATGCCTTACTTATATCAAGGAAACAGCTATAAATGGTTGAATTACTTTCAATGTATTTAGATATTGTTTCTTTAAGTACATAGATACACAGTCAGTTGAGTGGGACCTTTTAAAGCCAAACTGATTAGGAGATGTCCATAGGAAATCATTTAATCGGAGTAACAAGAGTTTTTCTAGTAGTTTCGAGAAGCAGGAAGCGACAGCAATAGGCCTGAAATTATTGCTGGACAGAATGTCTCCGTACTTATTTTTGACCAGGGGCAAGATATATACCCTCATGAACTCTGCAGGGATATAGCTATGAGCAAGCATGGCTGATAGGAGCAATGATATATGCAGACATACTACGTCATTTGCATATTTTAAGTGCTCATTCGATAAGTCATCTACCCCTGACGTAGAACCAGTCTTTAACTCTTTAATTAACCTCTTTACTTCAGAAAATGATATCAAAATATTTTCCCTTGTCCCTCCCACAATCGTTTCGCTGCAATCTATCTTAAGATTATCCCTACTCATACTATTAAGAATGTTAGAGTACTGGTTTTTCCACAGCTTTGCAATTTCATCCTCCCCCGACACCCCATCGATTGTCGGAGGGAGGACATTTTTGACACCCGTTTGATTCTTAACAAATTTCCAAAATTTGTTATTATCGTTATTTATGCGAGCTTCACAGGCTTTTGATGCTCGAATAGACTCTTCTTCCTGTTTACGTCGCCTAATGGCCGCCTTATACTGACCCCGACTTCTACACATATTTATGTATACTGGTCCTAATCTGGGTCTACCATGAAAGCACCACAAATCATAGGCGTCTTTCGATTCCCCCTTCAAGGAGGCAATAAAATCATTCCATCCAGGAATAATCTTAGTATGATAGTTGTAAGATTTAATGAAGGGGCTTCCTGCTTCTCTTAACAGGGATATTATCTTACTATAATACCTATCTATGAGTTTACAGTGAGAATCATTTGAGCAAGGATTATTACAGGCAAGGTGCAAAATTTCTAAATTATTAAAGAGGTGACATGTTCTGTCTTTGTATTCTATTCTCTGCTGCATATTAACATTGGACCAATCGACGCGATTATTCTTACCTATTGAGTTCTTGTTAAGTCGTGTTGCGCATAAATTGGTAACGTTAATTAATATTTCTAATGGTCTATGATCAGAAAGAAGGAATTCCTGCAAAATATGAACTCTAACAATTCGATCCTTTAGATTATTACTAGTGAGACAATTATCAATCCACCTGGTGGTACCACTCATATCGCTAACGTATGTAAAATTACCACTGGCTACCACTAATACATCTACATCACTTATACTTAAATTGGCCGACTCGCACATGTTACCCAATTCTCCAAAGAATTCCGAGTTCACATGTGCGTTAAAGTCCCCCATTATTATAGTGAGAATATTTGGGGTTATCTGATAATGACTTAATTTTGTACAGCAAATCAATGTATTCATCTAGATTACTGCCGTTGTTGTATGGTAAATAGCAGTTTACAATTAATATGCAATCATTGTTCACTTGTAATTCAATGCCTAAAAACCAAGTGCGAATGCAAAAAATGAATTTTTAAACTCATATTACATCCCAATGATCTGTAAGCGTGGAGAAGTTCATCAACCAATTCTGTATAGTCAGCCGACTTTTCGTTGCCTAATGAATTCTGGGTTACTGCTTTAAAAGCATTCCAAGCTGTCTTTTCAAATTCATTCAGGACTTCATCAAAGGCACCACCTTTCATTAACTCATTTATTTGTGGACCAACGAAAATTCCCTCTTTTATTTTGACATCACTAATCAGATGAAATTTTTGTTTCAAGTACTGGAATTCATCTCCTGCTCTGTCCATTGCCTTCACAAAAATTTTCATCAGTCCTAGTTTGATGTGTAAAGGTAGTAAGTAAACTTTTTCAGGAGCCACCAATTTATGGCACGCAACATTTGTTTGTCCAGGAGTGAAAGATTGACAAGGTGGCCAGTTCTTAACAGTATAATGAGAATTATTTGCTCTGCTGTCTCTTTCACAAAGAAAGCAGCAATATTTTGTATATCCAAGCTGTAAATCAAGAAGCAGCCAAATGACTTTGAGATCACCACAGATATGCCAGTTGTATTTTTTGTAATTTATAGAAAAATTCTATATTTTCATACGACTCTTTCATATGGACAGCATGTCCGAGAGGAACTGAAGGATAGATATTTCCATTATGCAACAGGACAGCCTTCAAACTAATCTTTGACGAATCGATGAAAAGTCGCCATTCTAAAGGTTTATGCTTGTGTCCTATGGCCATCATCAAACTATCAATGTCATTATAAAAAGAAAGATCACCAATCATAGAAAAGAACAAGCGGTAGCTCGCTATCGATCGCTATCGCCCTCCGGGCAGGTAGCAGTATATGTCACAGTATATGTAGCAGTACATGTCACAGCTAGCTATATATGTATATGTATATGTATATTGGTACTTGCGTATTATCGGGACTACCAAACTACTATCGGGACTACCAAACTGTTTATTCTGTATTTTTGCTCTCGTCATTTTCGTTTTCGAAGTACTTACATTCACTTTTATAGAAAAGAACGCAGCAATGGAAATCTTAAGCTTCATGTCCGAACCCATTGTATCAAGATTTGTAAAGCTTAAGGTTTTCATGGCTGCGTTCTTTTGACTGAAAACTATTGATTCTTCAGTAATTGGGGGGCCTGCAAATAGCTCGTGCTCGGCCGCGGAGTGACCTAGGACCTGGAAACTTTATAGAGCACATCGGCAGCTCATGGGCTATCAGTTGGTAGTGGTTGCAGAATTTTTCGATGTGCCGTTTAGTCTGTGCACGGTTCCGAAGAAAACGGACAGACACACAGACATATTTTAGCTCAATAGTATATAGGATTTTGATATATTTTTTTGGCATTTGCGATAAACGGATATGCTGGTATCGTTTGCAAGCAAGTTCCATCCTTATAATCTGAACCCTAAAAGTTCTGCTTGATTTTTCGACAAATTCATATCTTGAACGAGATCATTAAGTTTAGGTTGAGACGTTGAGTTATCGAGTGAGGCTCTTTTCTTGAGTTTGTCGATACTGTTCATCTTTATCTGACAATTCCATAGGGTCATTTTCAGCAGGTTCATCATTATCATCTAAACTCCACGATCCATGTGGCACAGTAACTGGTAGAGCTTCACAATATACTACTGGTCGCATTTCGGAAGGCAGATTCGGATATTCAATTTTCTTATTTTTCGAGGAAAAACCAATGATCTTAGTAAACAAAAATAACAATCTTTGAAGTGATCTTTTTGCTCTCTCCAAATCATGGTGACAGCAAATGTCCTAGAGGTACTCGTACCCTTTAACCAACCCGTGAGAGTCAGCACAACGCGCACATCATATATGGGGAGCCCAAACTTTATCTTCATCCCCGATTTTGCAGCCGAAGTAAAGTTCATAAGTCTTTTTTAATTAAGGGAGTAATGTTTCTTTTGTGAGCTTGTAGAGCTTGTATCATGTAATCACGGCACACATAACAGAAACTGTTAGGATTGTTCAAACATTTACACGACATTTCAAATTATCCTCTTTTTCTTCAAGGCGCTATTTTGTGTAACACATGCACAATTAAATGATTAGGTAAGTGGAAAAAACTTTAAAATCAAACTTCACTGTACATGAACAGACCCGCATTATGAAGCAGCTGGCGGCAGACTGAATGACTCATAACTACAAGTAGCCCTCTATGACAGATAACACAGAAGGAAAAGTGACATGTTACGACAGATTTGTATGTATCAGGAGCAGAAATTACAGCATCCTACATTAGCTAAAACATTGTCTGCTGAGATACTCTCAGCTTCGGGGTACATGCAGTCTTAATAATTTGTTCAATTTACCATCTATCATATATACAAATTTGGCCAAGAATTGAGCACTAAATTTCTTGAAAACCTGACGTAATAGCAAAATTTCGTTATCATTTTCGTAATCAGTGAAGAAAAATGTAAAGGAAACAACTACGATCATGTTAAACAGTGTAATCAGTCAGGAGGGACAGAAACTGGAACAGCGCTCAGGCCAAACTAATCTGGGCCATTGCGCTAACTCCTCGATTATTATTATCACAACCATCGGCAGTCGAACCATCAGGAAAAACGGTGTTCTTGCAAAGTGATACATTCAAAGACATAGACTTGGAACTGCATCCAACACTTTTAATCTCATTTAACCTATCCATCAATATTTTTATTTTTTTTAGTTATATATATATATATATATATATATATATATATATATATATATATATAATCAATAGGAATATGAAAACAAGAGATACGACTCTCAACATTTATTGACCAAACGTTTCGGTCCACTCAGGGGCCATCTTCAGTGACTAAATAGAAGCATCTAAAAATAATCATAAAACTAAAGTAAATACAAATGTCAAACTGTACGATAATAAAATAACAAAAAAAGTTAAAAAGTTGTTAAAAAACTATCTGGATTATAAAACAAAATAAAAGTAAAATTAAAACAAACTAAAATTTCAAAAATTAAAAGTTTAAAAATGTTAAGTTTAAAATTTAAAAAATTTAAAAAGGACTAACCTGGATGGTAAAAGTTACAATAACAAGTGGAGAGAAAGGAAAAAACAAGTTAGTGCGTTGGTTGCGTTTAAAAGGTGTTGGTTGGTTAGGAAGTATGTAATTTTATCGAGGAAAGGCTATCGTTTAGTTCAGGATTTAATTTCTTGATAAAAAGGGATTCTAAAATTTTAAGATCAAGTGAATTAGGAGCAGATGACAAAATCGCAAAGGAGTCCTGGGGGCACGGGTGGTCATGGGTCTCTGAATGATGCCGAATAGCAGAGGATTCAGGAGTGGAAAGAGGGCGAGAAGTTCGATAAGAAAAACCCAAATGCTTCGAAATCCTAAGTTTTAACTGTAGGGCAGTCTGCCCCACATAACGACTTTGGCAGGTCGCACATGTATATAAATAAATAATAAAGGATCTCAAAAGCACGGGGAGGTGATCTTTATGGCGAAAAAAAGATTGCAGAGAATTAGAATTAGAATTAATGATTATAAAGTCGCATTGAGGGAAGTGTCTGTCCAAAATAGAGTGGACATCTTTATTAAGTTGAAAAGTTAGTTGGTCTAAAAATGGAAGCTTAAGAAACCTTCTGTTTCGGAACCGTGGACTGAATTATTTTAGGTGAATATAGGTTTATTTAGAAATTTAGAAATTAAAGCCTCAAAAGTCAAAGTACAATAAAAATTATAGTTGAAAAATCTCTTAAGATACTGAATTTCTAAGTCAAATAAAGACCAACTTGAACAAAGGTGATAGGCTCTAAAAATACGACTTTTAATACTAGCCAGCTTAAAACTAAGTGGAATATTGCTGAAAAAATGAGTACCGACTTGGGTAGTAGTTGGTTTTCTGTATACTTGTGTTGAGAAGCCTGTACTATGTTTATTTATGGTAACATCAAGAAACGAAATTTTATTGTATTGTTCTACTTCCATAGAGAATTTAATATTAGGATGCTTAGTATTAATGTAATTTAAAAATAAAGGGGCATGATCTTTATGCTTAAAAATGACAAAACAATCATCTACATAACGTTTAAAAAAATAGGTTTAAAATCAAGCGGGCAATCCCCCAGCCACTTTTCCTCGTGAAAACAAGAAAACTGTTAGCAAAGGACGGACCAAGGGGCGAACCCATTGCCATTCCCTCGTGCTGGTGGAAAAGTTCCTTATTAAAAAAGAATATAGTATCCTGGACTGATAACTTTAAAAGTTTTGAAAACAATTGTCTGCTTAATCCCAAAATGTCATTAGTAGAACCAAACAAAGAATTTATAATAATATCACAAGTTTCTAAAACAGGTACATTGGTAAACAAAGACTGAACATCAAAGGAAGCCATGAAACAATCCTTAAACTTCAACTTGGTGACACAATCAACAAATTCAAAGAAGCTGGAGAAGGCAAAATTGGAAGCTCGTTTCTTAACAATTTGCAAAGGTTACGGTTATGTGCCCCAATTTATTCGCTTTAAACTATATAAGAAATCTTTGATGCATAGTGATCTCTATCATTCTTGGACTAGTAAACTTCTTTCCCTCGAGTTAGCCTCAAAACGTAAACTTGTTTTAAAATTGGGTAATCAATTGTTCATATTGTCACAACATTTTAAGTCTAATGTGTCTCGCCTTGATTTTATTATTTTAAATAGTTATATTTCGAGGTATGTATCAAAATTTTATGTCTCCTCATTAACTCGTCAAAATTCTAAGCTTCAACAGTTGGGTTTAAATTTTGATCTTAATCTTAACAGAGATGAAATTATTTCTAACTTTTCCAATAAGGTTTTATCAACTGAAGAAAAAAGAATTTTATCCTTGGGATTGGATTTTAAACTTCCCATTTTTAAGCTTGACTTTTGTCGTTATTTTTTATGTTTTGAAAAACTTTGCCATCAAATTAGTCTTTTTCCCGCTTTCCTTCAGCACTCTAGTCCAGTGGAGGATATTAAACTTTTGGCAAACAAGTTCTATTATAAGTTTGATGGGTTTAAGGTTTTTTGTCCTGTTTTTAGTTTTAGTGATTTTAAAGTTCTCACGAACTTGGGGAGGGATAAGAATGTAATTATTTGTAAGACTGATAAAGGTAAAAGTGTTGTTGTCTTAGACAGACAAGACTATTTAAATAAAATGTATAATTTATTTTCTGATTCTACTAAGTTTTTGAAACTGCAGACTGATCCATTTAAATATATTGTGAAACTGGAGGACAGAATCAACAACTTTTTGCGTTCTCTCAAAAGTCGTGGGCTTTTGATTGACTATTACGATAAGCTTTTTGCTTCAGGTACTAGCCCAGGGGTTGTTTATGGCTTACCTAAGACCCATAAACCTGGAGTTCCGCTTCGTCCCATTCTAGCAGCAATAAACACACCAAGTTATAACCTCGCAAAATTTTTGGTCCCAATTATAGACCCTCTCACAAGTTCTCATTTCACTTTGCAAGATTCATTTGAATTTGTTGATTGTGTCACCAAGTTGAAGTTTAAGGATTGTTTCATGGCTTCCTTTGATGTTCAGTCTTTGTTTACCAATGTACCTGTTTTAGAAACTTGTGATATTATTATAAATTCTTTGTTTGGTTCTACTAATGACATTCTGGGATTAAGCAGACAATTGTTTTCAAAACTTTTAAAGTTATCAGTCCAGGATACTATATTCTTTTTTAATAAGGAACTTTTCCACCAGCACGAGGGAATGGCAATGGGTTCGCCCCTTGGTCCGTCCTTTGCTAACAGTTTTCTTTGTTTTCACGAGGAAAAGTGGCTGAGGGATTGCCCGCTTGATTTTAAACCTATTTTATTTAAACGTTATGTAGATGATTGTTTTGTCATTTTTAAGCATAAAGATCATGCCCCTTTATTTTTAAATTACATTAATACTAAGCATCCTAATATTAAATTCTCTATGGAAGTAGAACAATACAATAAAATTTCGTTTCTTGATGTTACCATAAATAAACATAGTACAGGCTTCTCAACACAAGTATACAGAAAACCAACTACTACCCAAGTCGGTACTCATTTTTTCAGCAATATTCCACTTAGTTTTAAGCTGGCTAGTATTAAAAGTCGTATTTTTAGAGCCTATCACCTTTGTTCAAGTTGGTCTTTATTTGACTTAGAAATTCAGTATCTTAAGAGATTTTTCAACTATAATTTTTATTGTACTTTGACTTTTGAGGCTTTAATTTCTAAATTTCTAAATAACCTATATTCACCTAAAATAATTCAGTCCACGGTTCCGAAACAGAAGGTTTATCTTAAGCTTCCATTTTTAGACCAACTAACTTTTCAACTTAATAAAGATGTCCACTCTATTTTGGACAGACACTTCCCTCAATGCGACTTTATAATCATTAATTCTAATTCTAATTCTCTGCAATCTTTTTTTCGCCATAAAGATCACCTCCCCGTGCTTTTGAGATCCTTTATTATTTATTTATATACATGTGCGACCTGCCAAAGTCGTTATGTGGGGCAGACTGCCCTACAGTTAAAACTTAGGATTTCGAAGCATTTGGGTTTTTCTTATCGAACTTCTCGCCCTCTTTCCACTCCTGAATCCTCTGCTATTCGGCATCATTCAGAGACCCATGACCACCCGTGCCCCCAGGACTCCTTTGCGATTTTGTCATCTGCTCCTAATTCACTTGATCTTAAAATTTTAGAATCCCTTTTTATCAAGAAATTAAATCCTGAACTAAACGATAGCCTTTCCTCGATAAATTACATACTTCCTAACCAACCAACACCTTTTAAACGCAACCAACGCACTAACTTAAGTTGTTTTTTTCCTTTCTCTCCACTTGTTATTTGTAACTTTTACCATCCAGGTTAGTCCTTTTTAAATTTTTTAAATTTTAAACTTAACATTTTTAAACTTTTAATTTTTGAAATTTTAGTTTGTTTTAATTTTACTTTTATTTTGTTTTATAATCCAGATAGTTTTTTAACAACTTTTTAACTTTTTTTGTGTTATTTATTATCGTACAGTTTGACATTTTGTATTTACTTTAGTTTTAGATTTTTTTAGATGCTTCTATTTAGTCACTGAAGATGGCCCCTGAGTGGACCGAAACGTTTGGCCAATAAATTTGAGAGTCGTATCTCTTGTTTTCATATTCCTATTGAGGATAAGGTTCCCGAAGAACATTTCTATTGTAACTATATATATATATATATATATATATATCTATATATATATATATGGAAAGTGCTTTTTCTCTGAAAAGAAAGGTTCGGGAACTCTGCTCTATAAATATCCTATTAGTAGTATGCATGCATTTGAGGAGAGGGGGTGCGGGGTGGGGGTAGTTGTAGAGTGAGGTTAGTGGGTATCCTAACCTAACCTAAAATGAAAAAATAAGTTTTTGTATATATAATGTTATAATGTTTCAGACCAACAAAGACCCTAGGAGCCATTCATGGCTGGTCTACCTAACTGTGCTCAAATTGTGTATTGTGCATGTCCTCCGTGGTGGCGGAGGGGACCTACAATTTTACGTGGGTTCCGAACCACAAGGCCTTAATTTTACTACCTTAAACTATACCCAATCTATCAACATACGCGTCTAATCGATTTTTTAACATGTTTATAGACGTGCTACTAATTACTTATACCTGCAAACTATTCCACCTATTTACTATTCTATGCGTAAAAAAGTTTTTGGCAACTGCTGTTTCGAACCTTCTACTTGTCAACTTAAACCCATTGTTTCTAGTCCTATTATATTGAGATATTTCGAAAAAGCTATCTCTAGCTACGTAATCGAACCCATTCATAATTTTGAAAACCTGGATTAGATCACCCCTTAGCTAGCATCCTAGTCTCGAGTGTAGTCAATTTGAACTCCTTAAGCCTATCCTCGTACGATTTTGACCTAAGCGACGGAATCATCTTAGTTGCTCGTCTTTGAACTCTTTCGATTTTGTCTATATCTTTGCGCATATGTGGATTCCAAAATTGGACCGCGTACTCCAAGTGTGGTCTAAGTAATGACTTAAAAAGAGGAACTATAATATCGCGCGATTTGTACTCAAAATTCCGAGCTATAAAACCTAACACTTTGTTCGCTGTATTGACCACTGCTGTACTTTGTTTCGCTACTTTTAAATCACCAGTGACTATAACTCCTAAATCTTTTTCCTGCTCTGCGCTTGTTAACTCTTTCCCTGACATACTATACGCAAAATTACCGTTACGCGAACCTATATGTAAAATTTTGCACGTATCGACGTTAAATCTCATTTGCCATGTGATTGACCAATCAACGATTTTATTCAGATCTTCCTGGATTTTACCTCTATCTTCGTCATTAATCGCCCTACCACCCAGCTTCGTGTCATCCGCAAACTTTGAAATTGTACTGACTAGGCCGACATCTAAATCGTTAATATATATAAGAAAAAGCAAGGGGCCCAATACAGAACCCTGAGGAACGCAACTCGCCACATTAGCCCAACACGACTCCGCTCCATCAACAACCACCCTCTGTTTCCTACCTCGCAACTACTCTTCTATCCAATTTATTACTACACCCCTGATTCCATGAACCTTAGTTTTTTCAATGAGACTTTTGTGCAGTACGGTGTCAAACGCTTTTTGAAAATCTAAATACACTACATCAACCGCCCGATGACTATCGTAAACGTCAACCACGCTTTGAAAAAATTCTAAAAGATTAGTTAAGCAAGATTTGTTTCGCCTAAAACCATGCTGCGTATTTCTAAGTTATGCAATTCTAAGTGTTCGACTATACGATCCCTAATTATTGATTCCAGTAGCTTACCTACAACAGACGTTAAACTGATTGGCCTATAATTTCCCGCCGCAACTTTATCGCCTTTCTTAAAGATAGGTGTTACGTTTGCTAACTTGAAATTATCTGGTACGCACCCCTCAGAAATAGACTCATTAAAAATCTTTGTTAGCGACAAAACAATGCTATCTTTTAATTCTTTTAGTTGTATGGGATATATGGAATCCGGCCCCGGTGATTTACGCGTTTTCATTTCATCGATATAGCGCATTACCTCCCCTTCACTAACCACAATATTATCCAAAATATTACCATTATCAAAAGGTATTATGTCTATGACCGTAGGGATATTCGTTACATCTTCTATAGTAAAAACTGACGTAAAAAATTCGTTTAGCAAGGTAGCCATTTCCTTTTTTTCAGAAACTAGATCTCCGTTAACGTTTTTCAACGGACCCAAGACACTTTTTACTGGATTTCTATTGTTGACGCATTGAAAGAATCGCTTGGGGTTTTCTTTACCGTCACGAGCTATGGAGATTTCAAATTCGCGCTTGGACTTTTTTATTACACTTTTCGCTTCACGCCTTAGAGATATGTAGTTGTTTCGTAACAACAAATTGTCTTTATCGCACTTATGTAGCCTATAAGCCCTATCTCTACTCTTTGTAATGTCTCCTACTCTAGAAGTAAACCACCAGGGCTTGTTGTTTACTTTCGCACGCTTAATTTTGTACGGTACACATTCCTCATTTATAGTCCTAAATACTGTTTCAAACGATTCCCACATTAGTTTTGCGTTAGAGTTCCCCAGAACGTTTTCCCAATTGACATGTGACAATTTATTTCGAAATTTACAAAAGACTGCGTGTTGGAAGTTTGGAATGTTAGTCGAGTTAGCTGGTTTCGAGTGACTTACTGAGAGGACAAACTCTACCATATTTTGATCGCTATTGCTTAACGGTTCTATTACTTGAAGATCAATAATTAGCCTATCATCCGTAGTTATTACTAAATCTAAAATACTGTCCAACCTCGTAGATTCCCCAACCTTTTGAATAAGAAAGCTATCCTCGAGAAAATTAACTAAACGATTACCTTCCGCGTCTCCCTGCATTGTATCGTAATTCACGTTGGCGCAATTAAAGTCACCCATAACTAAAGCCTATCACTACCTGTTATTCTCTTTAGTTCACGATATAACGCTTCGTCCGTATCAGCTTTTTGATTAGGAGGCCTATATATAACCGCAACAACAAGTTTGAAATCGTTCAATTTAAGTTCTGCTATAGTTGAATCAATCGGTTCTGGAATTGTGTGCTTTACTTCTATAACGTTCGCAATATTATCTTTGATATAGAACATAACACCGCCTCCTCGCCTACCTCTTCTGTTTTTAACAAAATGTCTATAACCTCTAATTTGATACTCCCGTACAAAGTCAAGTGTTTCATTGCTAAGCCACGATTCATTTATCGCAATGAAATCATAGTCTTTACAAGCAATTAAGGAAAAAAATTCGTTTATTTTATTTTGTAGGCTACGAGCATTTAAGGATAGAACCTTCAAATTGTTTGTAATTGCGACACCTTCGCGAGCGCAGGGGAAATTTGTGGAATTTACGCTGGGACCGTTAGAGTTACGGCAGCCTGAAAAAAAGAGACAGTATTATGAAATAGTCTTCCTAAACGCGCAGCTCCAACGTCATTAAGATGAAGTCCATCTCCGAGGAACAAGTTCCTCCTGCCGTAGAAACTGTTCCAAAAATTCGCAAAATGCACTCCTTCCTTTTGGCAAAGAGACTTTAGGTTATTGTTAAAATAGGTCGCCTTGCTGTAGAAATCGTTACGTTGGATAATTCGAAGAAGTATACCTGTTAAAACAATCTTATTAGTTTTTTCCTTTAGTCGCTCTAGTAAGTCCCTGTACCTAGCCAGCAGTTCTTCCGATCTAGAATTTAAAACGTTATTAGTGCCGACATGAATAACATATGTTGTGTCCTCAGAGGTTCCGTCTGTAAAATGGTCAACACTATTAGTTATATCGTCCACCCTTGCACCAGGGTAGCAGTAACGGCGCCTACGACGAGGGTTTCTCCCACAGAGTTCCTTGAGCTGCCCTTGAACAATGGAATCGCCAACGAGTCGTATTTCCGGTTCATCAGCATCTTCGAAACCTAAAACAGAAAACTTATTGTTTGTTATTACTGGTAGACAAGTCTTAGGTTTCCTCAATCGGGCTCCATTACGCACTCGAACGAAGGGTTGGGAACTAGGGGAAGAGAGAGGGCTATTAGTACTATTTATGTTATTAGTAGAAACTGAGGCAGGAGGGGTCGTAACTGGAGTCTCAAGGGATTCTAATTTTGCCGTCAGGAGCATCACGCTTTCTTCAAGCCTCACTCTGGCCTCCCTCTCACGTTCTAACTCGTTCCTTAGCACTTCCATGCTTGAGCACCACCTGCAAACTAACTGTTCATTATTATTAGCCATTGTAAACGCGTAAGCGGCAAATTTCCCTTCACAGCGACTGCAAGTACTTGACTGGGGTGCCTTGCTCTTAATTAGTTAAAAAACAAAAAACAAATTAAAAAAAAAAAATGAGGGTTTTGAAATTAATAAATTACAACGTAGGTCTACCGCGTGCTTATTGTGCCGTCACCTGCGCAAACCCGCAAAAATATTCCTGAAACACAGAAACAGGTGTATGTATATATATATATATATATATATGTATATATATATATATATATATATATATATATGTGTGTGTGTGTGTGTGTGTGTGTGTGTGTTGTGTATGACTTCATAAAATGAATTCCAGCAGCCATCATTCAAATCTGTCTTAATCATCACAGTGATATTATACTATTTGAAGTCGAACCTCCGATCTCAGTGTGAGAGCTGAAATGCTTATGTATTATATATATATATATATATATATATATATATATATATATATATATATATATATATACACAGTTGCACTCGCAAGTATTCGTACAGAGAAATATTTCAGTTTCAGTGTGTTTGTCATTAACTTTTGAACTATGCATAGGATGGTTATGAAAAACTTACCGCTCGTTCGGAAAATTTTAAGAAATAAAAAAATTAGTTTAATTCCAACATATAATGTAAAATATCATAGAATTTGAGGAAAATGTGTATGTATGATCCTACAAAATATGTATGTATCTGTGAATATTTTTGTGAATAAAATAACAATACATGTGCTCCTTGAGAGTTCACTGCACCCTTTGGACTAAAGATGCTTTATGCATTGAGTTGCTGCTATAATAACTAATGTTAAATTCTGCCAATAAATTCTGAAAAGACCAACCAATCAAATCTTTTCTTAAATCTGTACAGAAATAGCCTGGGTTTCTATTTTCATTTAACATCAAAAACATTTTAGCTTTAGTAACTGACTGGCGTTTTATTTTTAAGAGGGACAAGCCGCGACGGCGCGGCTCCCCACCCTACGAGTAGGGCTTGTGACCACTTCGTGATCTTTAACGCTACTCATCTTGATAGATCCAACCCTAACGGGCGATTGAGCGAGAGACATTAGCCCCACCCACTTTACGTGATTCAGCCAATCATAACAGGCGACTGAGCGAAAGAGATATTTGTTGCTCCGCTCAACTCCGCCCAAAACCGCGCAAAGTTTTTTATTATAGATAGACTAGCTAAAGTGGGCCCTACGGGCCTGTCTAGTTAAACCGGCGTTGCTGGGGCCTTCGGCCTCAGTAATTGGGGGGCCTGCAGTCCCCCAATTACTGGGGAGTCAATCGTTTTCGACCAATAAAACTATAGAAAAGAATGCAGCCATGAAAATCTAATGCTTCACAAATCTTGATAGAATGGTTTCGGATGTGAAGCTTAAGGTTTTCATTTAAGGTTTTCATTGCTGCGTTCTTTTCTATAATTGACCGAATTGTGAACCCTCAGTAATTCGGGGGTCAATTATTCGATCAATAAAACTGTAGAAAAGAACGCAGCAATGAAAATCTTAAAGCGTTAGTGTAAAAAGTTGAAACAAAGCAAAGCGGGGTTCGAAATATCGTAATAACGATTGTCTAACACGTCAACCATTTACATATTTTAGAAGCGTGTGGATTAGGGTGAGTGTTGACGAGTCTCCTCTTTTCAAATCTCAAACCGGGTGCACCTGTTGGAGGGGTACTCTGGTATGTGGATTGAGTTGCATGTTCCAGAGTTTTTATTGTTTTGGTTACCAATCACTGTTTTTGGAATGTTCACCTGCTGTAACCTAATTTTCATATGATTCCATCCTAATGGGATTGGTCTCCCACTTTCTTACCAAATCATGGATGATGTCAATAATGTTCGAACTCGATACCGTTGAACCTTCGGCAATAACTTCACCTGTGTTAAACCATTGTATAATTGGATGACCACTTAACATATTAAAAAAGACTTAGGCTTTTATTCATCAATGTATTAGGAAGATTATTTTTTAGCTCTTGTTCGAGATGATGATAGTTCTCACCATTGTCGTCTGGTTGTTTGGCTCTTGTCTCAACATGTAAAGTTTCGTCACTGTTTGATAACTACAGGAAGCTCCATAGGTTTCTTATAGTCTTCATACTTTTGAAGAAATTTCTGAAGAGCTTCTTGATATAAAACTCTTTTCTCACCAGGATGTAATTGTTTATTTAATATATTCCACAATTCGCTCTCCATCCTTTTAAATCTGTTTTTACTCTGGTCTAGAGATGATTCATCCTTTGTATTTTGTTGTGAAGAGTACACCTCGTGAGGTAGCACTAGAACTTTCGATAAATATTTACTATTACACCGGTCTCCGGTAGAAAGTTTTAAAAGCTGGTTTTCAATGTTTTTCATTGTGCTGAATTAAAAAATGATACTCATTTCCGTCGCAAATGATTTGTTAAAGAGTTATTGAAGCTTAAAACTCTTAAAACTTTCTACCCATTTTTACCCTTTTTTACCCTTTTTTACCTGGGGGACCCCCAGTGGGAGCCGGGAGTTTTTGGGTGGGGAGAATCACAAAAACGAGTGGTTTCCGAAGATTTTGAAAGTCAGATTAATACAAAACACATCAAAAACCATAGGAAAAACAAATTTCGCCTTCAAAATTGGCCGAACCTAAAACAACCTAAGCAAACCTAACCTAACCTAACCTAAAACAATCTAACCTAACCTAACCTAACCCCTAACGTTATCCAAAATTATAAAACATGAAAAAAATACCTAAATCACGTGAATTGCCAGGCAAAGGCTCGTCCTCTTCTTCTGAAGATTCGTCCAAATCTTCAATAGTCTGGGGTCGCTGTCGGTCGGAGAGAGGTGGATACAATCGAGCAGCTTGAAGAAAAAAGTGGTGCAAAAGACAGTCCTCGTTCTCAAAAGAAGAAATGAACAGGTATCTAGCCAGGTATTGATATAAATACTTTGAACAAATACCTGGCCTCTTCACCCATTCTTTCAAATCGCGCCAGAACCGTTCAATGTTCTGTGTGTGAATGTGGGTATTTTCTGGGCCCACGAAATTTTCAGAGTGATTGATCACGAAGTGTTTGTAACCTAAATCACTTATACTTTTATAAGCAGCCGAAGAATCACTATAAATCAAAGACCCAGCACGAATATACTTTTCTATGAGAGGAATCAGTGTTGCTTTGTCCCGTTTTTCACCATTAGAACCTGTTAATGGCAGCACAAACCGGCGTTTATTGATTCTTTCTATGCCACCAAATAACCATATTTCACTGAGAACACAACCTCACTCGTACTTCCTTTGCACAATTAAAGTTTCGTCAATCTCCACCTCTACACCGTCCCTCCAATAGGATCCTGGTTACGAAACCAGTCGTCTGTAACCTCACTACAGAACGACCTCCAGTCTACTTAAGTTCTGATGGACATATGAAGGCACTTCACAACAGTTTTATGGTTCCATAGATGACCTAAAAAATAGTTAACAAAAAGAACAATCTTCCATGCAGCTATATTAGTATTATCTAAAAACGACCCTTTGTAATCAGACAACGAAAAATCACAGCGCCATCTTTTCTTAGTCTTGGGAACCGGGTAACTCTTATGGCACCGCCACACTTTCTATTCCTCACGAAGAGTACAATCCGAGTCACAACGAGGACACTTCACCACTTGAGGAAGAACAACGTGTGCCCGAAGAAAAGCTGTAGCTTTTTCTGAATTTCCATAAAATTCGGCGATACAGCGAAAATAATCAAAGGAGCACAGACCACAGGAAGCCATGTCCACTAACTGGTTCAAATTAAAATCAGTGGAAGCGCCATTTTTTTACCCTTTTCCCGTTAGAGAGTTTAAGCTTCAAAACTCTTTAACAAATCATTTGCGACGGAAATAAATATAATTTTTGAATTCAGCACATTGAAAAACATTGAAAACCAGCTTTTAAAACTTTCTACCGGAGACCGGTGTAATAGTAAAGAAATACCAAAAGTTCTTCATTATATAAAACTAGATAATAGAAGAATTAAAACTGAAAATAAGAGAGGTGAGAATGAGCCACCTTTTTGTACAAGACGTTTTATCTTTGACACAGCTTGTATTTTACGATCGAGTGTTCGTGTTGTTATTATGACGACGTAAACGGCTGTCTAAAATACTTAGACAGTAGGTTCAAAATTTCTTAAAATATACTCCCAACGGCATAACAGTTATCAAAATATATTAAAAACCAATTAAAACCTATTAAAACATAACCACAAACTAACCAAAATCAACGAAAATAAATAATTCATTCATATTCGATCATGATAATTATGTAGTCTACTAAAAGAGTCTATAAATCCATAATATTAAATAACTGAATATATGTATATACAGGGTGTTTGAAAACTTTCTGTACAAATTGTAATGGGGGATAGGCAACACCAAGACAAACCCTTTTCGTCTATAAGTGTATGTCCGCTGACGTCACCATTCGGCGCGAAAGGGCGCCGCTGCAATTGGCTAAAAGGTAAAGTGGGCTAGACTCGCGCTTGCCGCGGGCATTCTTAAATCGGACGTAGTACGCGTAACATGGAGCGCTTCACGACTGCTGAGATGGCTGACATGCATATGGTGTATGGGGCTGCCAATGGAAACGGAAGAGCTGCTGTGAGGTTGTACCGACAGCGCTTCCCAAACAGACGTGTGCCAAACCACCAAACGTTTGCGCATTTGCATCGGCGACTGCGAGAAACTGGAACATTCCATGCAAACATGTATGACACTGGTCGGGAGAGAAACGTGCGCACTCCTGACATGGAAGAAGAAATCCTACGGCGATTTGAGGACAATCCAAGCGCAAGCACGCGAGGTGTTGCACGTATCTCGGTGTGAACCACGACCTGGTCTGGAGAGTGTTGCACGAGCAGCAGCTACATCCGTTTCATCGTCAGAGAGTCCAGGCATTACAAATCCGTGTAGCATGTGATTTGCGTGCGCCCACACGTGAGAATTGTGCATGTTAAACACACCCTCACGTGTGAAACAGGCCTCATCTGAGAACAGCACATAAGCCGGAAAATTAGGCTGCACCGCTCTCTGCTGCAGAAACCAACCAGCGTGCGAATTCCACACGAAGAGGGTAATCCCGAGGTTGTAATGCCTGGACTCTCTCCGGACCTGACACCTTTGGACTTTTATTTGTGGGGTTACGACAAGCAAAGCGTGTACAGTGTACCCATTAGGGATATTCATCACTTGCACGAGCGAATCACGGAAGCTATCGCATCCGTCACTTCTGATGTTCTTGGGCGTGTGTGGCTGGAATTGAATCACCGCCTAGATGTCTGCAGGGCTACCAGAGGAGCCCATATCGAACTACGTTAAATAAAGTTATTCTTTTAGAGTTGTTCTTCAATTTGTCTTTTTTTCATCTCATTATCATGTTTCGTTGCAATAATATAGCTATTTAAAATCCCACCATGACTTTACGGACACACATGCATTATTGCGCAAAGAATCATAATTTTGGGATTTTTGTAGAGGGAAATAGTGATGACGTAATTTGCTATGCATTACTCAGATGTCCCACAATCCTATCTTCATGAGTTAGTTTTTCTAGGATGGCGTTGTGTGAAGGGTGTGGTGTGACGTACATTCGAGCAATTGAACGTTTTGGCCATAATAATCCATAGCAATAGCAAATATCAGTTTAGACGGTGATTCAAGCAAAAGGACGGTTAGGTTAGGTTAGATGAAGTAAAAAATACATTTTTCTAGTGTATTTTAGTGTGGTAGTAAATATCAGTTTAGACGGTGATTCAAGCAAAAGGAAGGTTAGGTTAGGTTAGATTAGTTGTCAAAAATATGACCTTCATTTTCTGTGCACATGGAAAGAAATATGACTCTGACATAATGTCCAAAAAATCATATTTCTTTCCATTTGCACAGGAAATGAAGGTCATATTTGAACAGAGCACACCAAAATACACTAGAAAAATGTATTTTTGACTTCAACTTCAGGTCATGGCAGTTTGTAAATAATTACCCAGGATCTGTCTTATCTGCTTCGCAGATAGCTGGTGAGGGAAGCTATATTTTGGACCTCTTTGCAAGTGACCCGTTGCCCACGTCTGGCTAACAGCATGAAAAAGAAAAACTAGGGTATTTGTCACTTACCATTACTTATTCGAATTATAATGGATTTAATTTTTTGAGAAGAGTTCTTTGCTCCATGCACGGTCTGTGTGTAATATATATATATACAGGGTGGGAGAAAAATCTTTATGGATTTTATACATACAACTATTTAGTTAACAACATTGTACAAACAAATGTTGAAATTAGTGGTGCACCAATTTATCGGCAACGGCATCGACAAAATTTATCCGATTCTCTCACCGATTCCTTGAAATTTTAAAATTTTCATTAAAACCCAAAATCTATACTTATAGGAAATTAAACATACAAAAGACACTAGTTATGATAATTTATTCTCATTTTCAAGTATAATTATATAAAAATATTTTGTTCACGAAAAAGGCAAAGCTTAATTAGTTAAGTTGCCCATAAATTTACATTTTTTTAACTAGTTAATCTCTAAAATCTAAATCTAAATTTTATCTCTTCATAAACGAAATATTGTACTATAAAGATTGAGATCGTGGGTTCGACTTCCGATAGTGTAATATCGCTGTTATGCCTAAGACAAATTTGAATGGTGACTGGTAAAGTTTAAATTTTTATTTTTAAGTTTGGTTAGGTTAGGTTACTCTGTATTCAATTTTCTAATTTTGGGGTGAAGGCACCCCGTCCCCTCTTTGGCACTAGCACCCTTGCACCCACCCCAACGCCCGCCCCCTCTCACTATAACTACTCCCCCACTACTATCACCCCGCACCCCTCCCTCAAATGCATGCATACTACTGGATGCTATGGAAGTAAAAAAATTAAAATTCGCGGAAGCAGATGCTGTTGCGGATATTCAGCTTTTGTATCTGCGGATACGGATGTGGATGTAGGTGTGAAAAAATTGCAATGTTCGGCGGATGCGAATGCGGATACTTACAATATCTCTTGTCCCAAACTAAGTTATACCACATGCGGATGCAGATGTGGTTGTGGATATTAAGCTTTTATATTTGGAGATACAGATGCAAGTGTAAAAACATTCCGGATGTTCCGCTGATGCGAATTCGGATATTTGCACTATCCTTATTTGTAACTCCATCACATCCCTTGACCACCCCAATCCAAAAAAAATGTATTCTTCCTGTTCCTAAAATTTTATGTAACAAAAAAAAGTTAAATCGAAATGAAAATCGAGAAATTTTCTTCTGCAAAATAAAAATGAAAGGTACCGGAACGCCGGTCCACCGCGTCCAACCAGGAAAAAAAAAAAATATATATATATAATATAGTGTGTATATATATATATATATATATATATATATATATATATATATATATATATATATATATATATATATATATATATAATATATATACAGTAACGCATAGCAAGCTATGATGTTCCAGGGCTCCTAAGCATTCTGGAACTTTTGTCTGTAAAATGACATTTTCCTATGCAAAATACTCCTATTCTTCCTGAAGCCAATTTAGCTTTTACTTCCACAGTTGGTTCCTTTATCATTTTTAAATCTTTTTTTTTAAAAGATTGAAAAGTTTGAACAAAGTCAAGTGTTGTTAAATGGAACACTCTTAAATCTCTTAAATCCCTATCTTTATTTCAAATTCTGAGTGACAAACAATAATTGAACAGTGATCCCTACTTCCGGTGCTCCCCAAGGGTAGGGGGACGTGTTTTTCGCTTGCTTTCATCATATTCAAGTTTGTTTGCTCACTCGAGCTCCGAGAAAAAGATTCCCCTGAAGACGAATCGGTAGTTTTGTTATCGGGATGAAATATTTTGCCAACATTTGAGAATAAACTTAAAACCTTCGTATGAATAAAGAACATTTCAATATTGTTTTAAAAGTTATTTAAAATTAATGTTGCTAAAGTGTTTCTTTTGTCGTAAATGTCGAAAGTAAATGTTTCAGCTCCGAGACAATGAAACACTTTGTTTAAAAACGAGTTATATTAGAATTTATTTTTAGTGATAGTCTTTTCTTTAATTTAGTGCGAGAGAAATACGGAATAAACTGAAAATTTCGTTTTATATCAGAATGGTTTTCAGGAATCGAAGTCAGAAAACTGCTTCGTTTGTTTTAATCCGGAGTTGAGGTCCACTCAAGTTTCAAACCAAAAATTAACCGAAACAATACATTTGCATTAATTGATGCTAGATTTCACCTCATATTTAGAGGTATTGCATTCACTGATATATATATATATATATTAGGGGGGGTCGAAACATAAAAAATCGAGTTTCTCCAATTCCACAGTAAGCACGTAGTTGGAAATGATGATCTCAACATCTTGTAAAAAAAATGAGTATATGCGACCCCCCCCTTACCCCTTCCATAACATACATCCCCCCCCATTTTACTCTCCACAGATATAACCCCAAATGTAACAATCATGCATCATATTAATTAAGTCTTATTAAGTAGATTAGATTAATTTGGATAGATTATTTAGATAGTTTTAGATAGATTGAATAGATTACATAGATTAATTTAGATAGATTAGATGAATTATATAAATTATTGTCACGTTTTTTTGTTTAGTTTCAGATTGTTATTTTCAGATTGTTTGTGATTGAATGAGTTATGATTTAATTCCGAATGAGTTATATTAAATTCAGATTGAATGATTAAATTGCTAGAATTTAACAATTAGTTTCTTGTTATTAATGCTACTAGGCCTAAATAAGTGAAATCATGGCGACAAGAAGCAAAAAGCACAATTCAACATTTGGTCACCCTGCAAAATTTCCACCTTCAATGACTCCTTCAAAGGCTGACGTATTTAGGCATTATTTATTGGTAAGAAAACGAGAAGAACTGATTTCGAAAGGTTCTAGAACAGCAAAAGAATGTTACAGAATTGTCACTAAAGATGTGGAAGCCATTTGGGAGAAGTTTTCTTTTCCACATATAGGATTTGAAGGAATAGTTATAAAAGTTGAACGATTGATAGAATCTGCAGCAAAGCTAAATAAAGTACCATTAAAACAAAGAAACAACAGTTTTCAGCAGAAGGTGGAGACATTCGATGAAATGTTTGATATTTGCACTTGTACTTGTTACGATAAAAAAATCAGTCGAACGGATTGCAGATGTGATATTAGAGTTCCAATGATTGAGTGGGAGTCTTTTGTGGGGCAGATACAAAGAAAAACCCAACTAGGACCAATCGACAGAGTAACGACTTCTGCAAGAAAAAGGACTCACGATAGAGTTAAAGGATTAGAAAGAAGAGCCAAGATAAGCCTAGATATGAATGTCGCCTCAACCAGCAAACTGGACCCTTTACATATAATGGAAGATGAGAGCATGGAAATTGATGATGACAGCGACGATATTGACTTTGTTCCGGATTTTGAGTTGAGAGAAAACCATCAGAACAGAATTATTTATGATAACTTAACAATAACAGCAGATAGATACGGTGTAAGTTACAGAGCTACTGCAGCTATAGTAAATGCAGCTTTGAAGGATATGGAAATATTAGACGAAACCAATATGTTGGATAGGAAAAAAGTGGAAAGAGAAAGAATACGTGTGGTAAAAAGAACATAATCAAAGTGAAATCAGAGAACACACAGATTGAAGGCAACGGATTTGATGGTAGAAAAGATCAAACTAAGACAAAGAAGGGAATGGAGTACGAAGAACATTATGTAATAGTCAAAGAACCTGGTGATGTTTACATGGATCATATAGCTCCAGATAACGGAACTGCTTGTTGTATTGCAGATGAAATAATAACTTTTATTGTTGATTCTAATAGCAAAGAATCCCTCAAAGCTTTGCTATGCTATGGCACCCCATTGAACACTGGCAGGATTGGCGGAGTGCTAAAATTGATTGAATTATATCTGGACAGGTCGGTACAATGGCTGATTTGCCTTTTGCATGCAAACGAACTGCCCTTCAGGCAGGTATTTGAAGCAATTGATGGAAAAACTTCGGGACCAAACACCTTCAAAGGTTCTCTTGGAAATAAAAACCGAGAGGATTTGACCAAACTGGATATAGTTGATGATACCCCTGTAGAGGGCAACATTAAAGAAGTTTCGGCCGATATTGTTAAAAGTTTCAGCAGTGACCAAAAATATATGTATGAAATGTGCATTAGCATACAATCTGGACGCATCTCACAAGCGTTAGCCACCAGATCCCCAGGTGCCCTCCATCATGCAAGATGGCTAACAGGAACAAACAGGATCCTGCGCTTATATGTCTCTACACGGAATCCAGACAGAAACATCCAAGACCTAGTAAAAATTATAATGCTGGTTTACACTCCAGGCTGGTTTTGAATAAAGTCTCATCCAAAGGCAAATGAGGGAGCATCTAATTTTTGGTATATCATGCACTTGCTTAAAGGGTTAGATAAAAAGCATCGGATGATTATGGAGCCTGTCCTCAGAAATAACGCCTATTTTGTCCACCCAGAGAATATCTTACTCTCAATGATAACAGACACAAGAAGAGATGTCAGAGAGCTGGCTCTTCAACACATCATTCGAGCAAGAACTAGGAGCACCAATGCGAGAAATTTTGAGCTGCCAAAAACACTGAACTTTGAAGCAGACTATTATCCTAACATGATCGACTGGGACAACGAAACCATCACCCCTCCAACTATTTTACAGAATTTGACAAATGATGATGATCTTAAAGTTCGAAATGAACCACGTCAGCTTATTCCTTTTCCCTGTCACAGCCAGGGAGCAGAACATGCTGTAAATGTGGTAACAGAAACATCACAAGATAGAATTGGTTACGAAAACAGACATAAATTTATTTCGAATGTACTGGAGTCGAGAAAAAAGCTACGTGTGTTCCAATGGAAAGGCCAGTGGTGTCAGTAATTTACGATTTTAAATTTCTTAAGGTGAATATTTTGATTTTAATATGCTTCAATTGATTCTTTAAGTAATATACGGAGAAAGATTTTTATATATATATATATATATATATATATATATATATATAACTTTACTTATATCATTATTTACTTTAATCTTTGTCATTTATCAGATTTTTTACAGTATGTTTAGGGGCCCAAAGGAAAACCCGAGCAGTGTGTAGAATAAGAATACAAAATTTGGACCTCCTAATATATATATATATATATATAGTGCGGTAGTGATGTAGCGGATGTCATTTTTTTCACATCCGCGGATGCGGATGAGGATGTTTGATTTCAACATCGCGGATGCGGATGCGGATGTCTACATTTCGTTATTTTTTAGGATATATTCGAAATTGTTGTGTTAACGTATATAATAAGTATTATATAGAGAGAGCTGTAGCTTATAATGTAGTATAATTGATTGAATTGTACAATAATGCTGTACTTTCTGAAACATATAAAATATATCAAGCATCTAACTAATATAGAAATCAATTAGTGGAATTCGTTGCAAATAAAATTCGTTATATTTGTTGAGTTTCAGCCACAATTAGAAACCATAATTGTGTTACCAGGATGCGGGACGTGAACCCAACTCAAATGCACCCCACCGACCTCTTTCCCCAACCTCCACCTTATAGAAAGAGATCTTTAATTAGCTTGATAACTATTTATATTAAGTTTAAAGTTTTATTAAGGCATATTTATAAATGAGTAATTAAAATAAAGTAAATAAGAGTGTTCATCGTTAATGTTCAAACTTCATTATAGGAAGGTTATGTTAAGGAACATTAATTTTTCTGCCTTTCTGCTGCCAGTCTGTTTCTCTTTTCATCATATATAATCCAGCATGCTAAATAATCTCTCGCTTGGTACGTTTGTTGGAGGACAGGGCTAAATGTTTCCTTGCAAGTTTACTCAAGTATGGATAGATATTCTGCGTATTTTTCACATCAACTAATAGGATTGTCACATGCAGCCAGGCAGTTTTCTTGGTGATAGCTCTCGATCATTTTTGCTACATCTTTTGACATCGCGTGGGTCTCGTCATTGCTGCTTGACTCAAGAAATTGAGAGACAGATTCTGTGATAGATTTGCTTGTTGAAGGTGTTGGTTCTGTCACTGAAACTTTTATTCTTTTGGTGGGTGGGGCGAAGCGACAGATTCAAGAGATTGAAGCTCTTCAACTGCTTGCCAAGTGATGATTTAACTCGTTCTAATGTACTAGGTGAAAATAACTTAGCTTTGTAACGTGGATCTAAGTAGGTTGCAAGAGAGTAACTTCATACAAGAACAGCCTCTCGTCTTGTCGCTTGCATCACTTTTGCGCACAATGAACTAGTTCTATCAATATAGTAGAATTTGATAATTTCCGCTTATTAATGACATTTTATCTCAACGGTCCACATCCGCACGACATCCGCAGTCCAAAGTGCGGATGCGGACGCGGACGCGGATGCGAGAAAATGTGCGGATGTTCCGCGGATGCGGATGCGGATGCGGATGTGACCTACATCACTAATAGTGGGGGAAAAGTCTTTAAGGATTTTATACATGCAACTATTTAGTTAACAACATTATACAAATAAGTGTTCAAATGATGAAAGAAATCAAATAAAAACTATTAGAATTTTATTCATACAAATATTTTGTTAAATTGTAATTTAATGTTCAAAGAATGCACCATCCGCTATGATACATTTGTGGATTCACCTGCGACTGAGCCCTCTACATCATTCCACCTCATTTGCGAGATTTGTGGGAGGGAATTGGCTTCCGCTTTCCTCTTGCCCTCGTAGCCAATCACACATGACTGGTCAGGGACTCTGCACAAGAATCTAGCCAGCTGGTTCTTGGAATTCTTCAGGTTGGTGTGCTGAAGGTTCCTCAGTTCTTTTGGCGAGATATTAAAAACGTTTGGGCCTCGTATTCCGAGAATATTTTTCCACCCTCGTTTTCATGGCCCCTATCACACCACAGGTGGGACAATACAGAATTTGCCTCTTCTGTTATTCTACTGTTTCTAATTCATTTCTAAGGTTAGGGGCGTAACCCTCGAATATTTTCCATACGTATTATTGTGTACCTCTCACGTCTTCTTTCCAGGGGGTAGAGTTTCAGGGATTGTAGTCGAGACCAGTAGTCGCCATATTTCGTTTCCTCTGTCTTAAGACGTAAAAGTCCTTTCTATGGCCTCTATGTTTGCAATGTCTCGTTTTCTATATGGGCTTGTGAGTACTAGGCAATACTCAATTATTGGTAGGACTAGACTTTTCCATAATTTTAGTATGATGTCTGTTTTTCTGTTTTTTTTCTATTATAACTCTGCCTGGGGGTGGGCAAGCCAGCCCATTCCCCAGCCGGTCCCAAGCCCGGATAAAAGGGGAGGGTTGGCGTCAGGAAGGGTATCCGGCCGTAAAATTTATTGCCAAAACCAGAGAGGATGGCATGCGGACCAAAGAAGGCTCAAGAGGGAAGACTGGCATGGTATGGGCATGTAATAAGAAGGGACGAGAACTACGTTCGGAGGAGGGTGTCATCTGTGGAAATGCCAGGGAAGAAGAAGAAAGGAAGACCGAGGATGAGGTGGAGAGATCGCATCAGAATGGACATGAGCGAGAAGAACCTGACGGAGGAGATGGCGCAGGATAGAGCGGAGTGGAGAAGAAGTATCCGCAACAGCGACCCCATATAAATATGACTAATAATGCTGCAGAAGAAGTAGTTGTTTTTCTGTTATGAAAGCTCATCCACATAATTCCCATTGCCTTTCTGACTGTTGTGATTATAATGTTAACAGCTATAAAAGTAATGGGAATTATCTGTAGGATCTTCCATAGTAGAAAAACAAACATTATTCTGAAAATATGAAATAATCTAGTGACCCAGTGGTATTCAAATGGGGGTATGTACGCTCCTTTTTGGGGGTACGCACGCCATTCCCATCAACTTGTGTGAAAAAGGGTTCTCAGCATTGACATCTATAAAAACAAAAGAGTGTGTCTTAATCCAGAACCATGCCTCACTCACCAACATTCGTCCACGCATAGAAAAACTTGTTAATGAAAAACAGTCTGACACATCGCATTGACTAGTTTACCGCATGTAGTAACTGAACTATAAAATTGATGATATACTATTGTATTTTGCATAGATTTGCGACGGAGTATGTAACAATAATTGTCTACGTACAAAAAAGGTGTGATTTTTGTATTGGTATGAGTTTTGTACCGGACATTTAATTACATTTGAAATAGAGAAGGGGTACGAAATTCATTTATCCCATTAACGTCCAGGTTTTTAAAACTTTTTTTTCCTTAATAATCTGTCTTTAAATCATTCAACATTAACATTTTGAAAGAAATTATGCTCATTTTTTCGTTTCTCTTACAAAAATTAAACTTTGAAATTTGGTCCTTTTTTTTTAGGACCATGGTCAGTTGGACCTCAATTATTATTATTTATAAACTTTTGCTATAGTGACATTTTACCAAGAATCCCCAATTAAAATAAGTAGAAAACATTGATCAATAAAAGAAATACTGGAAAGAACTTTTATTTCACTTCTTACAGTATTCATTTGAATGCCACTATCACATTTCATGTATTGCTTAACCTTTTTCTTGCAAAATGCACACTTTCGCTGTTTCCCTCCTTCAGTTCTATCAAGCGTGCGCCCGAGCGGTAAAAATCTTACTTCAGGCACAACCTTTGAACAGTACTTCTTCGGGCGTCCAGAGTGTTTCGGATCAAAAGCAGACTGAAGCTGTAAATACGCCCTAGTAATGGAACGCTTAAAATCTAACACAGTGGTTCTTCACTGACCTTGGTGTGCAAAACCCATGCATTTATTACTACAATGTCAAGACAGTTTGTGAACAAGCTGAAATGCCATTTCTTAGACCTAATGTCAATACGGTATTTCTGAATCAACCAATCAAGATGATCGACTCCTCCCATGAATTTATTATATTGTGCAATGAGCTGTGGCTGGGGTACACTTATCTCTTTTCGATTAGCGCTAGACCATCTTTTGGCAGTTCCAAGAGGGTTGATCCTTTAGTGGTTTGTACCCATTGTAACCATGCTGTTATCATGCCATGTGACAAATAAAATGTCCTCTTTTTCATCAAATCTATAGTCAAACGCTCCACGTTCTTCCTTTTTCATGACTTTCTGATCTGTCAGAAGAATTTGCCAGTCCGATTTACGCACGTAGTTCCAGTGACTCTGATTCCCAAGCACCTCATATGCATTTACATCTTGTAACTCGTGGAAAAGTTATAAATATATATTTCATGATATATATTTCATATTTCTAGATTTTGCAAGTGTTGAGTCATAGCTAAAACGACCTTTGCACCTAGACTGTCATAAAACTCTTCCTGGACGGACCTTTTCAATTTTCCTTGATACAGATCCATCTGATAACAGTATCCACTTGTTCCACAACACATCACCCATTGCTTGAAGCCGAACCGAATTGGTTTTCCTCTGATGAATTGCTTGAGAGAACTTCTTCCATAGTACCTTAACTATTTGTTCATCGATAGATAATTCCTTTGAAAATATTCCAAATTGTTTGAACTTTTCAGTTAGACTATCGGTCAGTGGTCTAATTTTGAATGATCTATCATCTTTGTTATTTGGTGCCTCTTCAATGTTGACAAAGTGACGATATCTTTTGATACTTGTAAATCTGTTTCTCGGCATAACTTTTCTGATGATTGAGGTATCAAGATGATCTTCATCCAAACTCCAGTAATGTCGCTCACTCGGCAATCTGTGGTATCCAGAAAACAAAAGAATGGCAAACAAAATTTCTAAGACAGTTAATAGTGATAAAAAATTCATGATTATTTTGTAGTGCGAGTAAATCTTCAGAAAATAATAATTCAAAAATTTCTACTGGGCTTTTTCTTTTCAAGTTTTTTCATTATCTCTTTTCTTTCATTAGCTCCATTTACAGTTGTTGAAAACTTTGAATAAGAAGGTAACATTTTTTCCAAGACACATCTTGAGTTTTTTAAATTTTTCTCATGGGTTGTTCACGATCATTAATTTTCTCTTCATCGTACTGGTGAAGTTCTACAGCACTGGGGACCTCGAGATTGGATTTTCCTCTGCATAGCTGACGACACCTCGAATAGAATAAAACGATTGCACAGAAAGATACGAATCCATGGGTACAAGCTTCTGAAAAGAGAGAATATATATATTGTGGGCTGTATATTATATATACTGTGTGTGTCACTCTGTATGTATACTGTAAATTACCTTACATTCTTCACGCTCAACTGTTTTGTATCACCAGATACCAATTTTTTTGTGATTTTTTTGTTAAGACACGTTAGTTCGCGCACACAAAATCCCAGCATCAGCTGTTATTATCAGTAACACTGCAATTAATCTCATTAGTACCAGAAAATTACGGTTCTATTTTGGTTACCTGGCTACTATGAAGGTCAAATGCTATGTAGCACCCGATACAATTTAACTATGCTATTTTTTTGTTAAAAGACGTTGTTTTATACATATAAAGTTCAATTCTATTACTCTGATTAGCTGTAACTCTAAAGTTTGCCACCAAAGTATCAATTTTCTGACTTATAGCAATCAAAGAAAAGGGAAACTTTAGCCATACTCGTGCCCATGGTCCTTTTTTTAGGACCAAAGTTCTAATCACTGTAATAACTGACATTTATATTTTTTATTTAGATTGATTTCATATCAAAGTTAATGCACTACATATATGTTATGAATATAAAGTAAATGGGATAAATATTTCATGATAAAATTAATATTACAATTTGAGAAAAAATGAAACGGAGCGTACCAGTAAGATTTTCTTTGTTTATGAATTGTGATGTTCAGGATTGCCAACTTCACCAAAGAAGGTGTTAAAAATTAAGACACAAAACTATGCTATCAATAAAAATTTTCTAAAAACAGTTATATTATAATAGAGATAAAATAGTGTGAAGTCCTTAAATAAGGACTACGGCCGGTAATGGGTTAAAATGTTTCAAGGGGTGCGCTAATGAAAAATTTTGAATACCACTGGGTCGCTCTAGTCCATCCAATAATTGAATATTGCTCAATAAATAAATAAATAATATATATATATATATATATATATATATATATATATATATATATATATATATGTGTGTGTGTGTGTGTAAACCCACAAGGAAAAGAAAAATGATTCCATCATTTTGGAATCATTTTTTTCCTTGTGGATTTACATCATCATTCATTCATTTCACGTGTTTAATTGTGAAATTCATCCCATATATATATATATATATATATATATATATATATATATATATATATATATATATACACCTTTGGTTAGCTTCCCCCCGAATTGTTCATTCTGACGAAGGTCAAGCTTTTCACTCCACCTTAGACCTACAGTTTAACGTGAAATCCGAACCACGCCCCATCAGCAGCCCAGCGTCTTAACCACTAGGCCACCTAGGGTACCCATTTATCTACCAAACATTTTCTCTATTGTGTGGAAGGATCAACAGCTGGGTTTTGCTGCGCGCAGGCTGCCGTCGGGTCTCGAACCCGGGGCCGATGGATTCGTAGTCAGCGACGCTAACCACTACAAACTATACATATATGTGTGTATGTGTGTATAATAGGGCGGCTCGTTTTTACACTTTTTTCGATATTTGATTGGGGGTAGTGCGGAAAAGTTGCGATTTGGAGAGAAAATAAAGTGTGTAAAATTTTTTTGATCTACGTCAATACCTTCCGGTGGCGGCGAGTCCTTAAAAATCGAAAAATAGGCCTAACGGGGTAGATTGGAAAATGGTTTTAAAGACTTACAAAATAAACAATAAAAATTTCAGCACAATCTGTTAATAACTTCCGGTGGCGTCTTAGCCGTTAAAATATCCAAAATATTGATTTAAAGCAAGTTTTAACAAGATGTTATACCAAATGTTAATTCCGGTATATTTCTGTGCAAACAACCCTGAGAACACTATTATAGGCTTGAATAAATTAATAGCAGTCATTGAACAATGAACATTATATAAAAATTATATAAAATTATATAAAAATTTTATGTGTTTTTAGGCCTATTTTTCGATTTTTAAGGACTCGCCGCCACCGGAAGGTATTGACGTAGATCAAAAAAATTTTACACACTTTATTTTCTCTCCAAATCACAACTTTTCCGCACTAACCCCAATCAAATATCGAAAAAAGTGTAAAAACGAGCCGCCCTAATGTATAACATGCCATGATTATGTACATATATGGTGATTGTAAAGAAAGAAGTCTTTTTATTGCCGTTTGTACAGAAGCTAACAACATAAAATAGTCACAGTGGTCGACTGGAAATATAACTTGTACGTTTCTTTGTTTCGAGGTAAGAGTTGATTATTGCATAGCTAATTCGGGGTTAAATAAATTAATCTTTACCGACGATGCGAAATGTAGTTGTATTGAAGTTGTTAGTCCCTTGACCAAGTATTTTACAGATGGGGGCTGATAATTCAGAAAGAATCACACAAATAACAGAGTTAGCACCGAAAAAATTCGCTAGTCGTTTTCTTTAACTGTTTGGTGTCAGATCGAAATATAAGGCATACTTGCTTATTTAGTTTCATGTTTTGTATGAAAAATGAAGACGAATAAGTTTCTTGGTAGACCATTATCCAAATTCCTAATATTAATAATACAATGACAAATTACATACTAAGGATAGAAATATATACAATTAATGAGAGATAATACAGTACTTTCGCAGTTGTGTGAAGCTACAACCAGCCGTTTTCATATCATAAATTCCATAGCTCAGAAGACGTACGGTGGGATTGCTAATAGCTTGGATAATCGGGGTGGTTGATTTTTTAATTCGCTGCATTAGACTGTATAATGTATATAGACACACATATTATTTGAGGGGGACCTTTTAATACCAAACTCATTTAGTTCATAAGTTATCTTTTAAGTGGCGTAGTTATAAGAACTTCTCTACTATTTTCGAGAAACATGAGGCGATGTAAATAAAAGAAAACTACAATGGTAAAATATACGTCTATGAAGGACGATATCGATATCTGAATTTTAAAAAAATATAAATTGCATGTATTCGCTTTCATCCTAGTCTTTTGAAAAGGGCTTTTATATATATATATATATATATTACTCACACCACATATCATATTTACTATTTGGTCCCCACCATGGGGGGTGAAGGGGGAACTCCTTTATCATTATCCTGACGGGTTAATGGAAGAGTATGGAGTCTTATACTGAAGAACCGGATGATGCGCTATCTCGGACATGTGTGTGTTACCAGTCGCTAGTTTGTGAGCCTCAGTTCAGTCCGCTGACAGAGTACTAAAGAGTTTTCATTGTGGAGGCTCCAGAAGCTCAATACCCTCTTCACTCCTTAAATAAATACCTTCCTGAAAGATAAAGTTGAACTGTCAGGGTATCCACGAGGTGTTGAGACTGAAGATGAAGAAACAGCTTATATTCAGCCAGCGATACTGTAAGCAAGAGGGGATAAAACTTATTGTATGCGGGAGCATATTGCTCGAAACCCTAACAAGCGCTTTAGTACAATGATTTCTCTGAACAGTCTTTGGGGAAAGTTTCCACAGAACACTGATAACGGGAACGTGCACTTAGCTTATAATTTTGACGAAGTATGGGATTACGAAATAGCTGACAAACAAAGAGGTTCTTGAAATTGTACACGTAGGTAATATTTTTATAATGCGTTATAATAGAACCGAGTTGGCTACAGACAAATCCTACGTCACAAACATCCCTGTGGCTTGTTTTACGACCGTGTGCGGACGCATCAAGCTATGGGGACTAATGCATTCTCTGGGTGGACGGGTCATGTATACAGTGGCGTATCAAGGGAGTGGCGAGAGGGGAGACCGCCCCGAGCGGCACTTCCCGAGGGGCGGCAAACTAAATTATATCTCATCATTGTCGCGCGTTATTTGTGTACAAAATATCCATGGTTTTGATGAAAAATCATCATTAAATGCTATATATGCCACCTCAATGCCACTATTTCCACAAATAGTTGCGTTAAATTTTCACATCGGAAGGTTGCCAGCCCTATTTTTCAGACTTTCCCTGTATTATTTAGGTTAGGCTTTGCATTCTTTGAGCTTTGATGATGTTAATAATTAATGGTTGTTTTATTTTGCAGATACCCTACTGAATTAGCAAACATGAGCAAACGACAGAGACTGAGTGGTGCTGCATACAAGAATCTTCGCGAAAAAAAAGAGGAGGAAGGCAAGCGTGCTGCTAAGCGATTTCATCAGTTAATGGGATTCTCACACACACCTTCAGTGCCTTCTGGGAAGCAAGGAGATCAACCGCAATGTGATATATCTTTAGAGATAGATGTTCAAGCGGCAACTTCAAGTGAACCCCCAAATAATCAGGATCAACCCTCATCTACATCACAAAGTCACCCACCCACCCATCACCCACAGAGTCTGTTTAATGATTCTGGCAACTGGCCCGTTCCAATGACGGACAATTTGAGAATCGAACTCATTAATCGTGAACCATTACATTTGAAAAACATGAATGGACCCTTTCCAGCTGATTCAAACAATAGGTCAATATCAAAAGTTTGGTATTTCAAAACTTTGGAAAATGGCGAAAAAATTGAAAGGTCATGGCTAATCTTCTCACCTTCAAAATGTAGCTTGCATTGCTTTTGCTGTCGTCTCTTCAACAACATCTCCAGTGCATTTGGAAAAGAAGAAGGATTTTTTGCCTGGAGGAAACTGAATCCAAAAGTACCTGAACATGAACAGTCCATATCATACCCGATGCTTTGAACAATGGAAAGAGTTGTCTATGCGCCTTCAGTTGAATGCTACAATAGATAATGCACATCAGTTGCAAATAAAACATGCTACTGCTAAGTGGAAAGAAATACTGAGACGAATTTATGACTGCATCATGTTCTTGGCAAAACAAGATCTTGCATTCCGAGGGCACCGAGAGAACTTAAATGAAGAAGCTGGGCTAGCTGGCAATTCTGGAAACTTTTTGGAGTTAATAAAACTAATGGGCAAATGTGACCCAGTAATTAGGGAACATCTTACAAAAATACGAATGACTGACAAGATATCCACTAGTTCATCACACTAATCGGCTGTAATGTTCGAAAATGTATAATTGATAATGTGTCTAGTGCAAAGTACTTTGCAATAATTTTCGATAGTACACCAGATATATCGCATATTGATCAGATGTCTCAGGTAATTCGCTATGTGTCGATTAAAGATGGTAATGTAGAGGTGAAGGAATCCTTCGTTGATTTTATTAAATTAGAGGGGAAGACTGCTGAGGCAGTTACTGATCTCATTGTCACTAAGCTCCGTGAGTATGGGCTGGATATCCAGAATTGTTATGGTCAAGGGTATGACAATGCTGCTACGATGGCAGGTATTCATCTTGGAGTTCAACGCAGAATTCTTGATGTTAGCAAACACGCTGTTTTCATTCCTTGCAATAACCACTCGCTGAACTTGGCTGGAGTTCATGCCGCGGGACTGAGTCCTAATGCTGTAACTTTCTTTGGAACAATTTAACGAATTTTCCTCTACTTTTCTTCCTCTACTCATCGTTGGGATGTCTTAACAAAACATTCCAAAATCACTGTCAAGCGAGTCTCTGATACGCGGTGGAGTGCTAAGTATGATGCTGTCTCTAGTCTTAAGAAGAACTTGACTCACGTTGTTAGTGCCTTGGAAGAACTGAGTGAAGGGGTCTCCGAAAATCTGGACACAAAGGGCGATGCTGAAGCTCTGTTGACCTCCATCATGTCATACATATTCATTGTGTACTTATTTTTCTGGGATCCAGTGCTGAAAGAAATCAATGATGCTCAGCTATATTTTCAAAGAAAGGGACTTGCTTTGGACCAGTGTGCATTAAAAATGAACTCTTTATCCGTGTTTTTAACTAATGAACGAGAGGCAGTAGTATCAAACGCTGCAGATGCCGCCGAAGAGTTCTGTAATGAAATGGATATCAGTATAGACCGCAGAGTCAGGAGACGGAGAAGAATGCCTGGAGAGCAAGCTCGTGATGCTGGATTGACCGTGCAAGAGGATGTACGCAGATAATTTTTTGAAATCATGGATCGTTTATTAGCAGAAATTGAAAAACGCACAGTTTGTCTTAAAATTGAAAAACGCACAGTTTGTCTTAAAAACATGAATGGTCGCTTTGAATTTCTGTCTCCTTCGTACCTTTTGAATCAGTCCAAAGATGAAGAAATTAATACCAAGGTCAATAATTTTTCTTCCATCTACAATGACATTAATCCAGGAAGTCTACTGTACTAGAAGAAATAAAGCGTTTGCGCAGACATTTGCTCAGTTTCGAAAGCATAAGCGTCGACGATGATCCAAAGAACTGGGATATGTTAAAACTACTTCAGTGGATCGTTAAATGGGATCTAGTGGAATCTTTGCCTCATATAACAGTTGCCCTCCGGATCTGTCTAACTACATGCATGTCCGTGGCAAGTTGCGAACGAAGTTTCTCGAAACTGAAACTTATAAAAACTTACCTCAGGTCAACTATAAGTCAATCTAGACTGAACAATTTGGCTATTATTTCAATTGAACGCGAAGTTGCAGAGACAATGGACATAGAAAAAATCATTCATGAATTTTCTGTTATGAAAGTCCGAAAATTTAACTAGGCATTATACATTATATAGTTATTGTTAAAATTATGTAGTGTATTATGTACGGTACATTATGTAGTATTGTTAAAATTGAAGTTGCTTTATTTAAGTTTTTCTTCCAATAAAAGTTTTGTTTAGAAGTGTATTTTTGTAAAGGAATTGTTTTTAAAATTGAAAATTGTTACAGGGGGGGGGGGGGTTGGCATTTTCGCCCCGAGCGGCAAAAAGTATTGGTACGCCTCTGCATGTATACCTATACCGCAAGTGTGGTGTTTACTGCGAAGATGAATATATGCCTCTTAAGACGGTGAATTCACATCCGAATTCAACGACGAGTATGGGGATATGGATACACGATCTCCTTTGTTTCAACCAAGTCAAAAACTTACAGAATACGTGTGATGGTCGGTGATGGATTCGGGTGCGTCGTGAAAGCGATAGGAATTACTTTAAACCCAGCAAATTGTCAAATCAACAACTTCACATCTACTGGGACTGTCGAGAACTTCAAGGCCACTGCGTGGTAGTTCGAGCGTTTTAAGAGGCGGGCTAATCTCCGCAGCCTCCACCTCACGAGTGAGGCGGCAAGTGCAGATAAAGCCAGTGCTCGCGCCTTCCGTGAACTCCTGAAGGCTTGTTTTTGCCTGATTTTTGCATGTTTGTTTTTGTTTGATTTTGTTTCTCATGAAAGACCTTGAAAGAATCCCACAGGACAGGAGGATTTTTTTTCTCGTTAAAGAAGGCGATGCTGAATTTTTTTTTCCCGAGGAGGAGGGGTCCCGCAAGTGGCTCTTCAAGGATCAAATACCCTTCATTAAGGACGGTGAGATTCCATAAATGTGGTGATGAACTTAAGGGAGGGGACCCTCATAACGGAGGCGAAGGCCTCCAGGGGCAGGATTCAAAGCACCCCAAATTCCTCTGGCCAAACTCGGCTATACTATATATCATCTAACCTGAGCGCTATGCCGATTTCTGACCATCCTGGCTGATTATTATTAACACCATTTTATGTTGTATTTCAGTATGAATATAATTAAAATATAAAACCCTCTGTCCAACGCTATGAAATTTTGATAAAGCAATAACTTAGTAAAATTTTTATATCTGTAAATGTAAGAATTTAGCATATCGAAATAATACCAACAAAATTTGAAACATACTGCACAGGTATCCCTCGTTTAACGATTGGGTTACGTTCCTGAAAAAAATATCACTAAGTGAACGATCGCTAATCGAGGACGTTATAACATAGGTTATTCGGGGATACGTTCCTACGTGGTGCTTGTAGACAGCCCTTGAGCGCTCTGGGGTTCTCAGAGTGGTAGATCAGGAGCGGCTTCAGCTTCAGGTCTCCCTCAGCATTACCTCCCAGCATCAGGGTGAGACGGTCCTTTGCAGCCTTGAAGCCACGGGCAGTCTTCTCCTCCTTGGCAAGGAAGGTCCTAGAGGTCATCTTCTTCCAAAACAGCCCCGTTTCATCAAAGTTAATGACATGCTTGGGGCTGTATCCTCGCTCCTCATCCCTCGCCTTCAGGAGTTCACGGAAGGCGCGAGCACTGGCTTTATCTGCACTCGCCGCCTCACCCGTGAGGTGGAGGCTGTGGAGATTAGCCCGCCTCTTAAAACGCTCGAACCACCACGCAGTGGCCTTGAAGTTCTCGACAGTCCCAGTAGATGTGAAGTTGATGATTAGACGATTTGCTGGGTTTAAAGGAATTCCTATCGCTTTCACGACGCACCCGAATCCATCACCGACCATCACACGTATTCCGCAAGTTTTTGACTTGGTTGAAACAAAGGAGATCGTGTATCCATATCCCCATACTCGTCGTTGAATTCGGATGTGAATTCACCGTCTTAAGAGGCATATATTCATCTTCGCAGTAAACACCACACTTGCGGTATAGGCATACAGGACCCGTCCACCCAGAGAATGCATTAGTCCCCATAGCTTGATGCGTCAGCACACGGTCGTAAAACAAGTCACAGGGATGTTTGTGACGTAGGATTTGTCTGTAGCCAACTCGGTTCTATTATAACGCATTATAAAAATATTACCTACGTGTACAATTTCAAGAACCTCTTTGTTTGTCAGCTATTTCGTAATCCCATACTTCGTCAAAATTATAAGCTAAGTGCACGTTCCCATTACACTGGTCAACACTCATTTTATTGCCAATCATATTAGAGTGATTTTGGGGTAACTTTGTGGTGCTGATTCCGAATATTACATCTGTTTTGCTAGATTGGCTCTAATTTATGAGATAATTGGTACCCCATTGAAACACGTAAAAATGCAAAAAATTTAATGTTCAGGCGGAGCCTACTTACAAATCGCATTGAAATTGTCTCAAATCATACAAAAGTAAACACATGAAATACATAATGGCATTTTATTCGGTCTCACCATCTAGAATGTTCCGGTAGTTTCCCATATGCACGCGTTATGGTTACGTTTCCTATTAATTGAGGTATTCATTATCTCAAGAACTAGAGCCAAATCGGAAAAACTACTTTCATTTTGGAATTCAGCAACCCCAAAATAACCTAAATTCGTACGAATTTCCTTGGCAACGAAACAAAAAATTTTTTGTTGACCTGTGTTATCAGTGTTCTGTGAAAACTTTCCCCAAAGACTGTTCAGAGAAATCATTGTACTAAAGCGCTTGTCAGGGTTTCGAGCAATATGCTCCCGCATACAATAAGTTTTATCCCCTCATGCTTACAGTATCGCTGGCTGAATATAAGCTGTTTCTTCATCTTCAGCCTCAACACCTCGTGGATACCCTGACAGTTCAACTTTATCTTTCAGGAAGGTATTTATTTAAGGAGTGAAGAGGGTATTGAGCTTCTGGAGCCTCCACAATGAAAACTCTTTAATACTCTGTCAGCGGACTGAACTGAGGCTCACAAACTAGCGACTGGTAACACACACACATGTCCGAGATAGCGCATCATCCGGTTCTTCAGTATAAGACTCCATACTTTCACTAACCCGTCAGGATGATGATAAAGGAGTTACCCCTTCACCCCCCATGGTGGGGACCAAATAGTAAATATGATATGTGCTGTGAGTAGAATAATTTTGATTACTGATGTTTAGTAGCAGACTTTTTGGGGAATTTTGTCATGATTTTTTCGGGATTTTTTCGAGAAATTGGCGCAAACTAACCAAACCAAACCTAATCGAGCCAAACGTTCATAACGTATATATATCAGGTCATCCTATAAGTAATGTCGTTTTTTAGATCGGAATTTGGACAAAAAGAAACTCAACTGAAACTTTTTAATCTAGTATATATTTTCCATCGGAATCATTGACACTCTGCCAACGTCCTACAAGCTTATCAATGCCATGTTTATAAAATTCAGGCAAGTTTGAGGCAAAAACGTACAAAGACTGTTGTGCAGGTCATCTAAAGAAGTGTACTGTTTCTCGTCAAGATAGTTTTGCAGAATCCTGAAGAGATGATAATCTTTAGGCGCAAGGTCTGGAGAATATGGAGGATGTGGAAGTTTTTCCCACCCAATCTACTCAATTTTCGCAGAAGTGATCCGAGCGGTATGAGGACGTGTGTTATCGTGGTGGATTCCTTTCCGATTAACCAAAGAAGGTCTCTTTTCTTTTAGTGCAGTGTTCAATCGATCCAGTTGTTGACAGTAGACTTGAGCGGTGATTGTTTGGTTGTGTGGTAAGGTTTCAAAGTGTATTGCACCACCTTTATCCCACCAAACACTAAGCAACACCTTCCGAGGGTGAAGATTTGGTTTTGGTTGTGGTGTCGCTGGTTCGGCACAAACCCACTGTCGACGGCGCTTAACATTCTGGTACAGTATCCACTTTTCATCACCAGTCACTAAACGATGCAAAAACGGATCTTGGAGTTCACGGGAATGAAGAGCTGTGCTAATGTTTACCCGCACTCTCAGGTTGTCGACCGACAATTCATGTGGCACTCATTTTCCTAACTTAGGCACTTTCCCGAGTTGTTGCAAATGTCGATGGATGGTGGACGGGGCTGAATTGAGTTTCTGGGCCAATTCTTCGACAGTTGTTGAACAGTCTTCTTCAAGTGCGGCTAACAGCAGGTCATCACCATACTCAGCAGGGCGTCCAGAGCGTGCTGCATCTGTCAAACAGCAGTCACCATTCCTAAACTTTTGAAACCATCTTTGACATTTCCTCACATGCACGTCCTGAATGTTTCGCGTTGCTTCAGTAGCACTATTCCCTTTTTTGAACTCGTAAAGCATTATATGCCTGATATGCTCTTCTGATACCGCCATGTTTATGAGGGGTTCACATAAAGCAAAACACACGTCTTCACTGGTCAAGGTCTGTAAAGTATGTAGCGAAACACGATAGATCTCTTAGATATAACCTTCGGAAAATTTATGCTTAAACCGAGTAGGACTACTTTAAACTTAATCTATCGTAAAAAACGACATTACTGTACTTATGGGATGACCTGATACTAACATCTACCCGGAAACTAATCTAAGCCAAAATTAACGAACTCTAACTTAACCTAAGCTAACCTAAGCAGTAGACCTAACCTAACCTAATTCAATCGAATTGGAACCCCTCTACGCACGACAAATCGCCAATTTGGGGTGAGTATCAATAAGTAGGAAGTAGTGCCTATATTCAAAGAGAATGGAGATGTACAAGATTGCACGAATTATAGAGGGATCAAGCTAATATCACATACAATGAAGATATGGGAGCGAATAGTGGAGAATAGGTTGAGAGACGAAGCGGAAGTGTCAGTGGAACAGTTTGGATTTATGCCGGGAAGGAGAACGACAGATGCAGTTTTTGCATTGAAACAGTTGGCAGAGAGGTACAGAGAGGGGCAGAAGGCGTTGCACATGGTTTTTATTGACTTGGAGAAGGCATATGATAGGATACCACGGCAGGAAGTTTGGAGATGCTTAAGGGAAAAGATGGTACCGGAGAAGTATGTTAAACTGATCAAGGGGATGTACAGGGGAGTAACAACTAAGGTGAGGAGTAGCGTGGGTGTGTCAGAGAGCTTTGGGGTGGAAGTTGGTCTGCACCAAGGATCAGCTTTGAGCCCCTTCCTTTTCAATGTGGTATTCGATGTGTTGACGGACAGGATTAGAGGGGAGGCGCCGTGGTGCATGATGTATGCAGACGATGTTGTGCTGAGTGGGGAGAGGAAAGAGGAGGTGGAGCAGCAGTTGGAAAATTGGAGAGAGGCGTTGGAAAGTAGGGGGGTGAGAATTAGCCGAAAGAAGACAGAATATATGAGATGTGATGTGCAGCAGGACCGAGGAGTGGAAGTGACATTAAGTGGAGAGCGTGTTAAGACGGTGGAGTATTTTAAATACTTGGGGTCAACAGTGGATGCAGAGGGGGGAGCAGAGAGAGAGATAAACTGTAGAATACAGTCAGGGGGGAGCAGAGAGAGAGATAAACTGTAGAATACAGTCGGGGTGGAAGAACTGGAGAGACGTATCAGGGGTGCTCTGTGATAAGAGGGTCCCACTGAAACGGGAAAGGTATTCAAAACAGTGGTGAGGCCGGCAATGTTGTATGGAATGGAGACTGTGCCAATGAAGAAGAGCAATGAAAGAAAAATCGATGTGGCTGAAATGAAGATGTTGAGATGGATGTGTGGAGTGACGAGGAGGGATAGGGTCAGAAATGAGCATATAAGAGGAACAGTGAAGGTGGCGGAAGCATCTAAGAAGGTGCAGGAGGCCAGGCTGAGGTGGTATGGACACGTCAGGAGAAGAGAGGAGGAGTATGTGGGGCGCAGAGTGCTGGAGATGGAGTTGCCGGGACGGAGAAGAAGAGGAAGACCGAAGACGAGATAGAGGGACTGTGTGGTGGCGGACATCAGGGAGAAGGACTTGGAGGAGGACGCTGTATACGACAGAGGAGAGTGGAGAAGACGAACCAAAAACAGCGACCCCATGTAAAGATGGGATAATGAGCTACGGAAGAAGAAGATCAATAAGTAGGAAGTTGCATCACAAGACGTGAGCGCGTGAGTATTGCTGTGAGCACTATTAAAATGTTTACCTATTGCAGAAAAGCCTCGTAGAATTGTGAACAAATATTTTGTGAGTTTGTTACCTATTGCGTTACTCACAAGTTACCTATTGCTGATGTAGACCGTAACCGTGACGAACGGCTATGTCCAACTTAGAACTTGTTAAAACGCTATGGATCTTACTCTTGTTGATTGTGTGATTACACTCCCCATTGTTCTCCTCTGCACACTTCACACACAGGGAAACCATAAACTTATGGTCTATGACAACGGGTAAGATAGGTATCCATAAATTACGATGGGGAAGTGTACGTCAACGAATGATAGACCAAAAATAGTTCTGTCTGAGAACTGTTCGAGGGTTGGTAGGGTGGGTCCCTTGAGCTTTTCAGAGGCTCCTACGGGTTACGGATTATTTTTCATAACGTAGGGGTATAATGAGTAAACGTCAAAGTATCTTTACACCCTCAGTCGGTGGAAAGTATAGTTTGAGAGGGTTTGCATGCCCACCAAACAAACTGACACCACACTTGAGAGGCTCCACTACCATTGAACGTTTGATAGCCCTTATCTCATCACGGAATTACCCGTTGGTCTCCATTCACTCATCATACTCATGTTCCCATAATATCCTGTGAGTGAACTGAGAACTTATAAGCTGAACTCGAGTACGGGTCCATGCCAGACTATCAGCGGGTGATCTACCGTGGAAAGCCCCCTGTGATACCACACTCAGGAAGTGGGCATCCGTGCCAGCGACATCCGTGAAAGAAGTACACCGTCTTCTCACTGGTGCGGAGGTCCTCAATCCACCTTCCAGCCCAAAAAGTACGGCCGTTGATCTTCATGGCCACTTCTTCCGTGTTGCGCATTAAGTTGCTCTTGTAAGTGTGTGAGCCAGTAAAGGCTTTCTAATCGAAACTGCGCAGATTTTATCCCGGTATGATAGCAATTATGTCCTTTGGCATGAAATTGTTTGATCGCAATGGTATCGGGTTATGTACAGTGCTTACAAGAAGTCTCACGCCTCTGTCTCGTCCCAAGCTAGTCTGTTGGGTATAAAATGGGCGGGCCTTATGGCAGCGGAGGTGTGTTCGGATTGGTGCACATAACTGCTGTAACACAATCAATGACGTCCATTATTACGTCACTTCTGCTACATTTCAGTGTTTAAAATACAAATGATTAAGAAGCAGAATGGAGCAAGTTTCGGGATGTTGGGATGGTTATGGAGCAATCCTAGTCATCATAATATTAGCTGGGCATTACATTATACCGTCTCAATATATACTGTAGAGTGTAGACCAGTGGTATTCAAACTTTTTCCTTGGCGTACCCCTTTAGTTTGTTTTTTTTATTATGGCGACCTCCTCCCCGTCAGTTTCCAAAATAAAAATGTTATTATACAATTTACACAGAATATGAAGTTATCAAACGATCTTTATTTACGACCACCTAATTACTAGATGAATATTATATGTATATATATATATATATATATCATAGCATTTTAATTATACAATTTACATTTTACACAACTCAAGCAATTTACACAAATGTTAACTCAGGCAAATATTAGAATCTAATACAGTTAATTAGAAATCATCTGAGCTTTTAAAAAATATATTTAAATACTTACAAGTAATTAATGCGATGGGTGGGACTGTTTGTCACTAGCAAGTTCTATTCGCGGACGAACATTTGTGAGTGCCATTATGAGGCAAGCTTCTGGATGTAGGCGGTTTCTTTCTTTCGACTTGATAGCTGTCAGTGCCGAAAATCCCTTTTCACATAAATAGGTGGACGGGAATGGAAGTAGTTTGTTGATAGCAAATTCACTTAATTCTTTGTATTCAATATGGGCCAATTTCCAAAACTCGGAGACAGAAAAGTCATTGAATTTATGTTTAAGTGAGCTGTCAGCTGCCAATTCAAGCAATTGTTCTTTTAAACGAGGGGGAAGCTCCGCATTAGACACAGCAAGGTTCGAAAACGGATTCGTTATCCATTCACTTTGTGGGGAATCTCTATTAATACATGGAAAGTAATTTAAAAATGATTCATGAAGGCTCACTAAATGCTGCTTTATAATATTCATAACTGAGTCACTGACAAGAAACTCGTTTTCGTGACAGAATTCGCTGAATATTTTGAAAGGTGTGGTATTATTGTCTTCTATGCACTTTATCCAGTATAAAACTTTCCCAAAAAATCCCTTGACTTTTTCTTGTGCCTGCAATATATTTTTGTCATACCCCTGAAGTTGAAGGTTAAGTTCGTTTAATTTGGTGAATATATCTGCCAAATAACTCAGTTTACAAAGCCACTCCTCATTTTCTACAGTATAAATTTTAATAAGTCTGAATTTCGGCTGTTAAGTAAACTTCTCACTTCATTCCTAAGTTCAAAAAAGTCGTGTTAATACCTTTCCTCGTGAGAGCCAGCGCACTTCAGTGTGCAAAAGGAACTGAGTATGATTTTTGCCCATCTCCTCACAAAGAATTTTAAAGAGGTGTGAATTCACTGCTCGAGACTTGATATAATTTACTATTTTTACAGCATCGTACGATTCGTACCAATTTGTACCAATATCGGGTAATTTAATAATAATTTAAATAAAATATTAAAATATAAAAAATAAAATAATTAGGTAATATTAAATAATTTAATAATAACTTGTACCAATGTTGAGTTAAATTTATAATTAAATATTAATATTATAAATAAATGATTATAATATATATTTTCAAAAAAATTTAAATGGTAGATGATAATTAGGATCAAATGTAGAATTCGGACCCCAGCCTTCTTTAGTTAGCTTTATAAGGCTAACTAACGAAAATATCATGACCTAACCTAACCAATCGTCAAGGGCGTACAGTTAACCTAACGATTGGTTAGGTTAGGTCGTGACATTTTCGTTAGTTAGCCTTATAAAGCTAACTAAAGAAGGCTGGGGTCCGAATTCTACATTTGATCCGATAATTATAATTGTATAAATTCATTTTATAATTGATTAACCAACTTGCTTGTTTTTGCAGCAGAGCTTACGTACCCTCAGGAAACCCCTTGCGTACCCCGGTTTGACTACCACTGGTCTAAAGCAAGACTGGTGGGCCGTGAATCAGAGAAATTTGCATTTGATTTGTTCATCGTAATTATTACGTAATATAGTATACTGTATATAGTAGTATATAAGAGTTTATTGGTAGCATATCATATGACAATTCCCATAAACATGTGATGACCTCGATGTTGCCAGTTTTTATTTTTTTCATGAAACTATTACCTTCTCATAGTTTTTCAACAATGCATATATTATCATCTCCACGAGCGTAGACATTGCAAGAAAAGATTCTAACTAAGGATAAGTAAAGTTCTTTCATGGTCACAATATATACTTTTATAGATGTCAAACATAAAAATATAATAAAATTCTATATTAACATAAATATATAATCGATACACATTTACGTCATGGCTTTAACATCAGTATTTCGTATAGCTTCCTCCAGCATCAATAATTTCTTGCAATCGTTGCGGCAGAGAAGAAGCCAGATTGTAGGGAATGTTTGGTGTTCGGCGTAAGCTCTCCCAACTATTCCTCGTGTGAGCTAAAAGTGCTTCAAATGTTCTTTCATTGCGTTGCTCCCATTCGTTAATCATTATTGCCCAAAGGTTTTCAATCGGATTCAAATCAGGAGAACGTGGTAGCAGAATTAGATTAATAATCTCTGGGTGATCTTCGTACCACGCTCTCACAACGTTACTCCTATGAATGGGACTGTTATCTTCCATTAAGTAAAATGATTCCGGTGCTGGAACCAGATACGCACGAACACTGGGTAGCAGCACCTCTTCCAGTATCTGGCAATATTGCTGTCCAGTAAAGCGTCCATCTACTTGAGTCAATTCTCCGACACCATAGCCAGACATCCAGCCCCACACACCGAGATTGATGTGACCACTACGTTTGCTCGGGAAAACATTTCCTTCTTCATAGCGTTTTCCGCGCTGCCTCCAACAATGCAGGGAACCATGACTATCTGTTGAAAATGTTTTTTTGTCACAGTACACAACTTTTCTCCAGAATTCTTCCTCCTGCGGGGGTAGTCTATAGATTATTACAGATGACCTTGAACGCTCCAACTATTTAAAAATGATTATTTATTACGCACATCATATGGCATAATACACACATGAATTTAAGTATCTCTTACACCGTTAGAGCAATTATGTGCACCAATCCGAACACACCTCCGCTGCCATAAGGACCGCCCATTTTATACCTAACAGACTAGCTTGGGACGAGACAGAGGCGCAAGACTTCTTGTAAGCACTGTACATATTTCTAATGCTTTGGAAGCAAATTCTTATTATACCTACATCATTCACACGATAACGTTAACAAGCAACCGCTATATTGTACGGAATATCTTCATTGAAACTATTGTAATAACGATCAAAGACCAAACTGGTAGTCCAACGTAGTTTAAAGTGTCGCGAGTGAGGAAAGTGTATGGGAAATATCCTTTTGAAACTTCGGCATCCACCCCTATCACCTTGGGTAGCTTATCTAGCTTACAAAGCGTAAACAACAACGAGTCTTTGAACTGAACCCTATCCCTTATTTGCATTTGTAGAAACTTATTACCTCTTCAAGAGGTCACCTGTGAATATTGCTGATGACTTATGTTCAAGCAGCTCCTTATAAAGAAACTTACAACATTCATCACATTCAACAGTCGAACATTCGTCGCAGTGAGTTTGGATAACGAGTAAATGAGGGATAACTTCTTTCGTCTCAGGGTTACTGTAGGTTTCTATGTCGTAGCATGCAGTAATACAGGACTTATTTTTAGTCTTGGCATCGTTCACATAACAAACATGTTTTACCCAATCCGCTTTATATTTGTTATGACACGAAAGGCAATGGATTTTATCGCATCTGGGCTTGAACTCAACGCTCTCATTCATCGTGTGAAACATTCCACATTCGCAAATCTTTCTTTTTGCACGTACCACTCATCTTCTGAATATTAAGATTGGATTACACAAATCGTAATGCCAACCATACTTACGACTTTTATCGAAACAAGCGTAAAGTTCTCTAATATATCTAATAGGAAAGTAATTTCCTTGCAAACCTAAAATAAAGAAAGGCCTTGTACAATCCGTCACAAAACTCTTAAAAACATACGTTGTTCAACCATTCAAACGAAACAACTATTCGTACTCTGATATCCCACTCCACCTTCAACTCTTCAGGGTCTATATTACACTTAAAATTAAGCGCTCATGATCTAGCCAGCTTCTTTGCAGATGTATAACTGTACTGGTGATGGATCGAGTGGTCGGTTTTTCACAACCGCGGTTGCGGTTGTGTTTGCGGTTGTCGAATTTTTTCCAACCGCGGTTGCGGTTGCGGTTATCATATACTAGGAAAAATGCGTAATTATTAACTGGATTTAGCCACTATAGTGCGATTTAGCCACACTTGGTACATAATATATACTAAATAGTATTTATTTAGTAAATACCTTATGTTGAACACAAGTTTTGCAATACACCGCTACCACTATTTGTGTGTTGCAAAACTTGTGTTCAACATAAGGTATTTACTAAATAAATACTATTTAAATGAAGTATATTCTAAACTTATATAGCTATTATGAAAGAATAGGTCAAATTAATTAAAACCATATTTTGCACTAAGTGTGTTACCAGGATGAGGGACGAGGACCCATCGCACTGTTCATCCCACCTACCACTTTCCCCAGCCTCCACCCATTGGAAAGTTATGGATTATTATTCATTTGAAAAACTGATGTCAAACTTAATGACAGGCAGTGTGAATTTCAAGAATAATATTTTTGCTGCATTTTCACCTTTCAAGCGGCAACTTTCTAATTAACCTAAAATTAAAATTAACTAAGCTTTTACAACCGCAACCGCACTTATGGAACGGCGGTTGCGGTTACGGTTGCGGTTGTGAATTTTTGTGCGGTTGTAGTGCGGTTGCGGTTGCGGTTGCGGTTATTCGATCCATCACTAAACTGTACCAACCAAAATATGTTTTTATCTAACATATTAAGACCACCAATCATATGCGTTAAAGTCACAACCATAAAACTGCAACCACGACCGTTGTTTGTGTATTTTCTGTAAATTCTATCGGTATTAAAGTTAGTGTACGGTGTAGCGTCATGACTTTCAACACGGAAGATGTGGTCAATATCGATCGTAAAACTCGACAGGTTGAATTTTGACTCACTTTGCATCGATTTCTCAATCCGTGAGAGGATATACTCAATATTTTCTGCAGCCACTCTTCTGTATGTATAACTACTCAAAACAGATCGCCACCCTCATCATTTGGCTCAAAACCAAGTGCCAACTTCACCCATGCTTCCCGCCCCTCATTGTGTTGAAGAACGCATGCGACGATGCGACAAACTATCATACATTGCGAAGACCTTGGTCGAAACCATCAGCATAAGCAATGCGTGGATCAACCCAAACGCTTTATCTGTTCCTAAGCAGTACGAACGTTACTGACACTGTGCAACAGTTTGATTGATACATCCCCGTATAAAGGATTAGTGGTTGTTGATGTTTCTGTTTTGGATATAGATGGGACAGAGGAAGAAGAAGAAAAAGAAGGGTTTTGGTGTGCTGCGGAGAATGCTGAAGGTTGAGATGATACGGAACCGTTTAAGGGGTGACTATTGTATTTTTAGACTAAAACCTAAACTTAAATCTCAACTGGCAAAATTGAACGTCCACTTTTCAAGCCACATAACATGTCCGTTTCATGATGGGATTGAACTCAGAATGGTCTCCTGAGGTTTTTTCATGGTACACAGACCGTGCATGGAACAAGGAACTCTTCTGGGAAAATTAAATTTTGCCAGTTGAGGTCTAAGTTTTGATTTTTGGCTAAAAATACAATAGTTACCCCTTTTTCTTTGATGTATTTAATCCTACGCGAATACAACGAGTCTTTTGCTTATATTCAGGTTCTGGATATAGTAGGCTAGGTGTAGCTGTAACCCCTAGATCCTGTCCCAAAGCTGGCTCCTATTTGCTTTGCAAATAGCTGGTGAGGGAAGCTATATTTTTGTGGCTTCTTCGCGAGTGACCCGTTGCCCACGTCGGGCTAACGTCATGAAAAAGAAAAAAACTATAGTGTGTGTCATTTACCATTACTTATTCAGACTATAGTGGATTTAATTTTCCCAGAAGAGTTCCTTGTTCCATGCACGGTCTGTGCGGTGGTGATTAGCGGTGGTTAGCGTAGCTGACTAACAATTCACCTGCTCCGAGCTCGATTCCTGGTCATGGCAGGCGGCGCTCTATTCACCTAGGTGTTCATCTTTCCATACAGAAAAATTGGTTAGTAGATAAACTGGTGCCCTATGTGGCCTAGTGGATAAGACGCTGATCATGAGGTCGTGAGGGCGATTCGGGGCAAGGACTTTGTATTTTCTGACCATCCGTAGTGGGTTGTGGTGCTGATTCCACCTTGAGATGTAGGTCTACGGCGGGGCAACAAGCTTGGCCTTCGTCAGAATGAACAATCGGGCGGAAGCAAAAGCTTGGTTACCAGATGTATGTATACGTATATATATATATATATATATAATTAAATCCCTAAAATTTTCAGCGATTTCATGTAACGTTAAGTTGTAATATTTTCATTAGTTGTAGCGAAAATATTACGACTTAACCAATCGTCAAGGGCGTACACTTGACCTAACCGGGCATTCAATTAACCGAACCAGGCATTTAATTAACTGAGCATTCAATAATTTTCCTGTAGGTTTAACGAAAATATCACGACTTAACCTTATATGAAATCCCTGAACATTTTAGGGATTTCATGAAATCCCTAGTTACGCAGATTCCTGGAATATATACGTGTGTGTGTGTGTGTTGTAATAAACCAATTTAGAAGTGTAACAGCCCTAATTCCTTATTTATTTTTAGACTTTAAGCTTTAGATGATAATGAAAATCAAATTTATTATTGCTGTTGTATTGCTGATGGTTGTGGGAATGAGGCTTCATGAACTTCATGAGTTGTACTTGGTTTAAGATATAATCTTTTTTATATCTTATTTCACACCTTTGACAGGTACCCTGTGTGTGTGTGTGTATATATATATATATGTATGTATATATATATGTATATATATATATACAGGGGTTAGACAAAATAATATGAACACCCGCCGATTTCACCGGTTATCTTTACGGACTGCTCAGACACAAAGTAAACGGTCAAATGACTGGCAAACCTATTTAAATGCGTAACAGAGAGTGTATACGTCATGTTAACCCTCACGTTGTTTTTACAGATCGGAGTGAATTATGAATTAGCAGTTATGAAAGACCTGTCAGACTTCCAAAGAGGGCAAATTGTCGGAGCGCGGATGGCTGGTGCATCGGTGACGAAAAACCGCTCAGATGTTCAATGTAACCAGAGGAACTGTCTCTATGTCATGTCTGCATACCAAAACCATGGAAAGACAAGCACCGACAAATGCAATAGTGGACGCAAGAAGAAGCTGTGTGATCGAGACCGCCGGGTGCTAAAGCGCATTGTGACAAAGAACCATAAGACCACAGCTCCAAAAGTGACTGCAGAGCTTAACCAGCATCTTGCAAGCCCGGTATCGACCAGAACTGTACGTCGCGAGCTCCATGGAGCTGGATACCATGGGAGGGCTGCAATTGCCAAACCCTTCCTTTCGCACATCAACATTGAGCGGCGCAGAAAATGGTGTAATGACCATAAGAATTGGTCAATGGACCGGTGGAAGAATGTAGTCTACTCCGACGAATCCTCCTTTACGCTATTTCCATGTTCCGGTCGAGTTTACGTCTGGAGACAGCCTAAAGATGCTTATGACCCCAACTGCCTGACCCCAACCGTTAAGCATGGAGGCGGATCTGTGATGGTTTGGGCAGCAATATCGTGGAATACTCTTGGCCCAGCTGTAGTACTGCATGGTAGGGTTAACCAGGTCAATCCCATGGTCCAAACGCTGTTTCCAATGGCGGCGCCGTCTTCCAGGATGATAATGCACCAATCCACACCGCTGGGGTCGTTAAAAATGGTTTGAAGAGCATGTTAGTGAAGTAGAACGCTTGGATTGGCCCCACAATCCCCGGATCTTAACATTATCGAGCATCTGTGGTGTCAGTTGAAGCAGCAGGTCAGAAGCCGATTCCCACCGCCGGCGTCTTTGGAAGAACTGGAGCAGGGTTTGCTCGAAGAATGGCTCAGGATTCCTCTAGCCACTGTCCAAAAGCTGTATGAATCAATTCCCCGACGCATTGCAGCTGTTATTGCCGCTAAAGGAGGACCAACTCCATATTAAGAATTAAAACCGCCATTTATCAAGGTGTTCATATTATTTTGTCCAACCCCTGTATATGTATATATATATATATATATATATATATATATATATATATATATATATATATATATATATATATATATATATATATAGAGGTGTGTGTGTATATATATGTGTGTATATATATATTATATATGTGTATATGTATGTATGTATATGTATGTATACGTATATTCATGTACGTACATATACGTATCTGTATATAATGTTTCAGACCAACAAAGACCCTAGGATCCACTCATGGCTGGTCTACCTAACTGCGTTCGTAATTGTGTATTGCGCATGTCCTCCGTGGTGGCGGAGGGGACCTACAATTTTACGTGGGTTCCGAACAACAAGAACATAAGAACATGAGAAATTTTTATAGTAGGCACACTAGGGGCCACTTCAGCCCATCGAGGTGGCTCCACTATGTAAAAACTGCCTGTACATTGGCAACAACCAATTTTTATAAAATTAAATAATTATCAATTTGAAACTAATTAATTATCAATTAAGAACTAAAGATAGAATCTCTCGATCCAGGGGATCAAGTCATAATAGACTACTATCCACAAATATGTTACACTCTATATCTATTTATAACCGACATGCAAATATATCAGAACCAAAGAATCCAGTCAATTTCATTACGGTATCCATCACTACCAGTACCTTGCCAACCAAAAATAAGTAACGGTCCATATCAATTGCGGATCAAGTCACAATTTACAACCATATACATTTCCATATATACACTTAGGAGGAAAAGTGTAAGTGTGGCTGTAAAGACTGTAGAGTAATGTAAAAATGTGTGTGCACCCATTTTGGGTCTCCCATTTAAAGGTGTTTGTGGGGCAAGTGAAGATCATGAGTTTTTCAATACCTCACAGTACTATGGGGGGCACCGCTCGGCAGAGGAATCTCTTTAAATGGGGTGTGTAAGGACAGAGAGTATCCCCTAACCCAAAATGTTGCCTCCCTATATCTCACAACACTTGTGTTGAGCTGTGGGATCTATCACCACAAAGCCTTAATTTTACTACCTTAAACTATACCCAATCTATCAACATATGCGTCTAATCGATTTTTAAACATGTTTATAGATGTGCTACTGATTACTTCTACCGGCAAACTATTCCACCTATTTACTATTCTATGCGTAAAAAAGTTTTTGGCAACTGCTGTCTCGAACCTTCTACTTGTCAACTTATACTCGTTATTTCTAGTCCTATTATATTGAGATATTTCGAAAAAGCTATCTCTAGCTACGTTATCGAACCCATTCATAATTTTGAAAACCGGGATTAGATCATCCCTTAGCCTCCGAGTCTCGAGTGAAGACAATTTTAACTCCTTTAGCCTAGCCGCGTACGACTTTGACCTAAGCGACGGAATCATCTTAGTTGTTCGTCTTTGAACTCTTTCGATTTTGTCTATATCTTTGCGCATATGCGGATTCCAAAATTGGATCGCGTACTCCAAATGGGGTCTAACTAATGATTTATAAAGAGGAATTATAATATCGCGCGATTTGTACTCAAAATTCCGAGCTATAAAACCTAACACTTTGTTCGCCTTATTGACCGCTGCTGTACTTTGTTTCGCTACTTTTAAATCACCAGTTACTATAACTCCTAAATCTTTTTCCTGATCTACGCTTACCAATACCTTCGCTGACATACTATACACAAAATTACCGTTACGCGAACCTATATGCAAAATTTTGCACTTATCGACGTTAAATCTCATTTGCCATGTGACTGACCAATCAACGATTTTATTCAGATCTTCAGGGATTTTACCTCTATCTTCCTCATTAATCGCCCTACCACCCAGCTTCGTGTCATCCGCAAATTTTGAAACTGTACTGACTAGGCCGACATCTAAATCGTATATATATATAAGAAAAAGCAAGGGGCCCAATACAGAACCCTGAGGAACGCCACTCGCTATATTAGCCCAACACGACTCCGCTCCATATGTATATATATATATATATATATATATATATATATATATATATATATATACGTATGTATGTATATATACGTATGTATGTATATATACGTATGTATGTATATATATACGTATGTATACGTATGTATGTATATATATATATGTATGTATGTATGTATATATATGTGTATATATATATGTATGTATGTATATTTATTTATGTATGTATGTACGTATGTATGTATGTATGTATGTATGTATGTATGTGTGTGTGTATATGTATGTATGTGTGCATATATATATATATATGTGTGTATATATATGTATGTATATATGTATGTATGTGTAAAAAGTGAACAATGAACAATTCCTACACCATCATTATATGAATTCATTGTCCATTTTTACATAAAAACCAAAATCGCTTAACGCAAGTTTGGATAATAATTTTACTTGTAGCTTCCTATTTTTGTTCATGTCACAACCCTACGATCTACCCTTTCTATGGTTTAGTCGTATCCATTATCCATTTTCCATTTGTTATAAAAGTTATTATAATTAATTATGAATTGTCTTGCATCTCATCCCCGCCCCCATACGTCCATATTTTAGCTTGACCATTATCGTATGTAATTTTTATTAAATAATCATCTTTACTCGTGTCAGTCATGAAATGCAAAAAAACTTTCGCAGTTCGTTCGGGAACGCGAAAAAACGTTCTCGTATTATTTTTTTCATTTTTATATTTTTATTTGACCTCCCGAGATGAACTCAAAAATGCTGAGATTAAGTTATCAAAAATTCCGCTCATCACAGCATAATTTGAACGCTTCTAAGATAAAAAAGGTCTCCTTTCGCTCTGATTCGAATTTATAACATTATAGCATATTATTTCGTAAAATAAATTATCCCGTAAGTGCCATGTACTTTGTATTATATTTCTAACATCTTAATTGTCTATTAATATGAAACACTGTAAAAACAAGACAAAGTGATAGTAACTGTTTAATTGTAATTAACTGTAATACTTTAAATTAACAATAACTTGTAATGTACTTTAATGAAACTGTAATGAACAATAACTTGTAATGTACTTCAGTGAAACTAATTACAGTAAATGTAATGATTTAATTTATAATGTAAGAATGTACTTTAATGGAATTGTAATTAAAACAATAATAAGTGAATATGAATTAATTGGTAGTTGTAATCCATAATTGTAATCGTAATTGTAATGAACCAAAATTAATACGTACTCAGTCATGTACTCAAAATTGTGCTTATGGCTATTACGAAATGATATTGCCGTCAAAAATGTAGAATCGGCGATACTGTTATTTTTATATTTTTTATTCTTTTTAGTTGAAATCATGTGTTTAAAAAGGGGGGAAACTTAACCTTCAACTGTCCTCCCCCAAAACATTTAAGCTATATTATGCATGTACTTGTAAAATTAGGACCATCTTCAGATTAGCGCTTCGATTAGAGACTTCATTATTAGACTTCATTTATTGCACTTCTGCATCATAGACTTCATATTTGAACTTCATCCAAGGCACTTCTTCATCAGAGAACTTCATTCGAGACCCTTCTTTGGACTGCAGCCTCGCTGCGGGGAGGGGGCAGAGGCCCCTTGCCCCTTAACAAGAACGCCTCGTCTATACGAGACACCCCAGACCCAGCCAGGATAAGAAGAAGAAGAAGATAAGAGATTCTAAAAAAAGTGGCGACCCTGCATCAGGATCAAAAGAAGATTTTAAGAAGAAGATATGGGGTCTAACAAGTTGCGACCCTATAGCCAGGATAAACAAAAATTGGCGACCCTACTATCAAGAAGATTTTAACCAGAAGATTTTAACCAGAAGATTTTAACCAGAAGATGTTTAACCAGAAGATGTTTAACCAGAAGATGTTTAACAAGAAGATGTTTAACAAGATGTTTAACAAGAGGCCACTCTTTGGCCAAGATAGAAATTACCCTGCACCAGGATAACAAGATTATTTTAAGAAGACGATTTTAAGAAGAGGCCACTCTTTGGCCAAGATAGAAATTACCCTGCCTCAGGATAAAACCAGTCGACCGGCGTGTCACGACTTCTAGTTCGTAACATCCATCCTTGACCGGTGTGTCACGACTCCAAGTTCTTCACGCCTAGTTTTCATCCAGGAACAAGTAGCCAGCAAGACGTCTTCAGGACACGTCTCTGAGGATTTCGCCCGTAGAAATGTGGTTAAGTACATTTTGTTTTTTTAAGAAATTTATAAACATTTGAAAAGTCCGTATTATTAACAGTTAATAATGAATATTAAGTCAGAATTTACAAGAAACACAGTGAACATTTCAGACACCGGTGATACATTTTTTTTTAGTGAAACAGTAATTTTCACAAAAGTTAAAAGTCACAAAAGTTAAAAGTCACAAAAGTTAATTGTAACAGAGTTAATTGTAACAGAGTTAATTGTAACCGAGTTAATTTCAAGTTATTTTCAGTTATTTTCACTGTTATATTCAGTATAGAATAATTTTATTTTATGTACCTTCCCGTACATCAGAGTGAAATGTTGTTTACCTTTTTTTAGTTTTTTGTTTGCAAATTTTTTTTCAATTACTGAATTGAATTGACTTGCAAATTAAGAGAGAGAGAGTTTACAGAGTTTAGAGAGAGTTTAGAGATTTATAGAAATACTTGAAGCAGTTTCAAGTTAGACAGTTAAGTTTCAAGAATACTTGATAAGAGTTCAAGTTACAGTTTCAAGATACTACTTGATAAGAGTTCAAGTCAGTAGTTTCATTTTCAGTTTCAAGATACTACTTGATAAGAGTTCAAGTCAGTTTCATTTTCAGTTCCAGAATACTTGATAGAGCTCAAGTCAGAGTTTTACTTGAAGTCAGAGAGATTTATTTCAAGTCAGAGAGATTTATTTCAAGTCAGAGAGATTTATTTCAAGTCAGAGAGATTTATTCCATGTCAGAGAGATTTATTTCAAGTCAGAGTTTTACTTGAAGTCAGAGAGATTTATTCCAAGTCATTTTTATTTCAAGTCCCAAGTTAGTTTTCAATGCAGTCAATTGAATTCAACTTTTCCTTTGTAAATTAAGAAAATGTAATTTAAGAATTTAATTCAACCTTTTTTTGTGTTTGTGAGAAGAAAATTGACCTATCTGTCTTTTCTTTTCATGCCATTGTTACGTATATAGATATATAGTTATGTAATTCATTAATTGCCACAAAACCGTTTTTACAATTGTTTGTAACGATTTTGGTAATTATTGTAATGTATATGAGGAACATGCCGTCCCTCCGTTTTGTTTCAACTTTTTTTAGTTTTTGTTCTAAGTAGTGTAACAAGCAATCTTTTAAAAAAAAAAAAAAAAAAAAAAAAAAAAAAAAAAAAAAAAGTGCTTACGAAAAACTTATTGTCAATTTCAGACTTATATCCCCCGCTTAGTCACTCAATTCCCCCGAATGTAGTACTCCAAACTTTGTTTTTTTATTTTAATTTTTATTTTAACACCCCAAACCCAGTTGAACCCAGTGTCGACCAAAACCGTTTTTACAAAAGTTTTTAACGAGTTTTATAATTATTTGATTATATGATGACAGAAATAGCGTAACAATTAATCGATCATGTACCTAATTTATCCTGCTCTGTACGATCTGGAAATTTACCCGTATGACCGCACATACCCTAAATTTCAGTCATTTAATTTTAATAAAACTTCTACGCAATAAAACAGATGTATTTGTCTATATGGAAACAAGTTTTCAGACTAAAATATCAAATAATTCAAAATTCTATCAACATTCAACGAAAGAGTATGATTTTTCTACTTAACCTGCAAAAATTATTAAACCTTTTTAATATTTTTTTTATTATATAAAAATAATTTTTAATATAAAATTCAATTGAAATTATTAAAAGAAAAGATTGTTCGAAATGCTTCCCTTTCATTTCAATAACTTTTTTATTCTGTGATCGAAATTTATCTATGATTCGATTTACTTTTATTTTTTAAGAGTACTATAAAATTATGTTAGCTCGTTGAAATGTATAATTGATTCATATTTTTAATTTGTATTTTTATTTTTATTTTGTTCAATTAATCGTGAGTAACTGTCCTTAAATTGTTATTGTACCATTTGTAAGGTATCAAACGAAAATTATAGTCAAATTGACATACTACTACAGTATATGGTTATGAATTTTAGTAGTCGAATTTAAATCTGTCTCGAAATTATCAGATACACACTTTGTACCCAACAAACATAAATACACATTTGACCACAGGTCTATACATCATCCACTACGTAATTCGATTTGTACCTACAACAGTCAATAAAAATGCATGCACACTATATATACTATATATACAAACCTCATACTCAAATCATTGAATATCACAATAAAACTATTTCATTACGTAAGTGCCAACTATGCGATTTAGTCTTAATCATTTTTGCATTCATGCATTCATGCATTTTTGCATTCATGCATTTATACAGTTAATTTAACAATCCTATCAGCTAAATCTGTCTCTCGAAATTATCAGCTACACCCTTTATACCTAGTACACAAAAATACACACTAGACCACAGGTCTATACATCATCCATTACGTAATTCTATTTTTTACCTACAATAGTCAATAAAAATTAGCTTATAGATTGTGCGATTTACGTTTTTCCATTTTTATCTACTCTATTCATTATGTACGTAATTTTTCCCACAGAAAAATAAAATTTTGTAAAAAAATTTAACAATATCATTGTTTGTCTAACTTAATTGTTTGTCTAAATTAACGTACTAATCCTTTTATTCTGTTTGTATAAAAGTAGTTTTAATCTTTGATATTTTTTTTATTTTGTAAGCAAGTGTCATTTTAAAAATTTGATTACTCTGCATTGTACTCGACCACGCGAAATCGTTCTGTATAAAATTTGTATTGTATTAATGGTACCCTATTAAATTATTGTATAAATATCATTTTTTAAAAGGGGAGAGTAATGTAAAAAGTGAACAATGAACAATTCCTACACCATCATTATATGAATTCATTGTCCATTTTTACATAAGAACCAAAATCGCTTAACGCAAGTTTGGATAATAATTTTACTTGTAGCTTCCTATTTTTGTTCATGTCACAATCCTACGATCTACCCTTTCTATGGTTTAGTCGTATCCATTATCCATTTTCCATTTGTTATAAAAGTTATTATAATTAATTATGAATTGTCTTGCATCTCATCCCCGCCCCCATACGTCCATATTTTAGCTTGACCATTATCGTATGTAATTTTTATTAAATAATCATCTTTACTCGTGTCAGTCATGAAATGCAAAAAAACTTTCGCAGTTCGTTCGGGAACGCGAAAAAACGTTCTCGTATTATTTTTTTCATTTTATATTTTTATTTGACCTCCCGAGATGAACTCAAAAATGCTGAGATTAAGTTATCAAAAATTCCGCTCATCACAGCATAATTTGAACGCTTCTAAGATAAAAAGGTCTCCTTTCGCTCTGATTCGAATTTATAACATTATAGCATATTATTTCGTAAATAAATTATCCCGTAAGTGCCATGTACTTTGTATTATATTTCTAACATCTTAATTGTCTATTAATATGAAACACTGTAAAAACAAGACAAAGTGATAGTAACTGTTTAATTGTAATTAACTGTAATACTTTAAATTAACAATAACTTGTAATGTACTTTAATGAAACTGTAATGAACAATAACTTGTAATGTACTTCAGTGAAACTAATTAAATGTAATGATTTAATTTATAATGTAAGAATGTACTTTAATGGAATTGTAATTAAAACAATAATAAGTGAATATGAATTAATTGGTAGTTGTAATCCATAATTGTAATCGTAATTGTAATGAACCAAAATTAATACGTACTCAGTCATGTACTCAAAATTGTGCTTATGGCTATTACGAAATGATATTGCCGTCAAAAATGTAGAATCGGGGATACTGTTATTTTTTATTTTTTATTCTTTTTAGTTGAAATCATGTGTTTAAAAAGGGGGGAAACTTAACCTTCAACTGTCCTCCCCCAAAACATTTAAGCTATATTATGCATGTACTTGTAAAATTAGGACCATCTTCAGATTAGCGCTTCGAATAGAGACTTCATTATTAGACTTCATTTATTGCACTTCTGCATTAGACTTCTGATTAGCACTTCATCGTTGTACTTCAGATTAGCACCTCATTAGGAGGGGGCAGAGGCCCCTTGCCTCCTTAACTTAAGTATTTTTAGATTCCGGCCTGAGCCATGGTCGAAAGAGGTCGAACCTCTACCCCTTGTAATTCAGAGTACCAACTGTAATTTTTAAGAAGTAAACCACAGTAGACAAAGATCTCTTAATTTAGGAATAAGGAAATCGGTCAACATTTTTTCGTAGCGATCACCTATTCACAGTGACCGTGTTTCCGGTGGAATCCTCGAAAAAGTACGGCCCTATGATCTGAGATGCAGTAAGACCCAGTGGCGGTTCCTCATATGGGCAATATGGGCAGCCGCACAGGGCGGCATTTGTGGAGGGGCGGCATGAGCGCCTGCAAAAAAAATAAAAATAAGAATAAGAATAAATAAATAAATAAATAAAGAAATAATAAAAATAAAAAATAAAATAAAATAAATAATAAAAGATCAATGACTTTGCATCAAGGAAGGTAAGAAGAGTCAGGCTTTAGATGGCAGTTGTGCTGTGGTGCAATTTATTTTGTTTCTTGTTCAAAGTGTAGCATAATTACCCTCTCTTAAGTGTCTTATTCTATTTATTGATAGAGCATTTGTACAATTTAGAAATTTGATTCTCTAGTTTATTTATGGCAGTTGTGCAATTTAATTTGTATTTTTCCTGTTCATAGTATCATAATTACATTCTCTTAAGTGAGTTATTCTATTTACGTGATGAAGGATTTGTAAAATTCAGAAATTTGAGTCTTTGTTTTGGTTCTAAGTTCCAAGAATTAGTCGAATAAAAAGTTATTTTGTGAAAGAGTTATGTCTGTCCTTTATTTTGGGGGGATTCGAATGTGTGTGTGTTGGCGAACAGGGGGGGGGCGCTGAAGGTGAGGTTCGCCCAGGGCGTCATGTAAGCTAGGACCGCCACTGGTAAGACCACACCAAACAGTTACACGCTGACTATGCAACGGGACTTCGCTAATATTCAATGAATTTTCTGTTGCCCAGAAACGACAATTTTGTTTGTTTACAGTTCCATTCAGTGAAAATGGGCTTCGTCTGACATAATCAAAGTTGCTAGAAAATTGGTGGTGTCATTTACCTTCTGTTGGATCCATTGACAGAATTGTCGTCTTCGTGCGAAATCTCCATCGTTTAGTTGTTGCACTGTTTGAATTTTATATGGAAAGAGCATTAAATTTTGCTTGAATATACGGTGTGTTGTTCCATATCCAACTCCTAACAGCTGAGAAGCACGTCTGATGCTTATGTTAGGATTACCCTGTACAATTTCATGAGTTCTGTTAATGATCTCGTCTATCCTTGCTGTGCGCACTCTTCCTGTTGGTTTTCTTTTTCCAATGCTGCCAGTTAGGGAAAAATTTCTGACACACCGACGGATTACTTTCTTAGAAGGTGATTTTGACATCTGAAAATTTGTCTTGAAAGATCTTTGAGCTGAAACTACACTTCTTCCATGCTCATAATATTGCTCAGTTATGAAACGCAGCTGTTCCACAGTCCATGCAGTCATCTTGAAGGGTTAGTTTTAACTAACACTTTTATTTTGTTTTGTATCTTATCTTGTCTTGTATTGTCAAAACCTATACAATCCTGTACAAACTTGTAACTATCCTCTTTCGAATGATGCGTATGATTTTATAAAAGGACTTATACTTTAAGAGTTACAGGGGTTTCATTTGGGTCCCATTTCTCTGGATCACCCTTTATATATATATATATGTATGTGTGTATATATATGTATGTATGTGTGTGTATATATATGTATGTATGTGTATATATATATGTGTATGTGTGTATATATAAGTGTGTATGTGCGTATATATATGTGTGTGTTGTATATATATGTGTGTATATATATGTATGTATGTATGTATGTATATATGTATATGTATATTATATATATATATATATATATATATATGTATATATGTATGTATATATACGTATGTATGTGTATATATGTATGTATATATGTGTATATATATGTAGGTATGTATGTGTATATATATGTATGTATGTATGTGTATATATATGTATGTAAATATGTGTGTATATATATATGTATATATATATATATGTATATATGTATGTATATATATATATGTATATATATATATATATATGTATATATATATATATGTATATATATATATATGTATGTATATATATATGTGGAATATATCTATGTATATATGTGGTGTGTGTGTTATGTGTGTATATATGTATATGTGTGTGTATATATATAGTATCTATGTGTGTGTATATATGTGTGTATGTGTGTATATATGTGTGTATATATGTGTGTATGTGTGTATATATGTGTGTATGTGTGTATATATATATGTGTGTGTATATATGTATGTATGTGTGTGTGTATATATATGTATGTATGTATGTGTGTGTGTACATATATGTATGTATATATGTGTGTGTATATATGTGTGTATATGTCTGTATGTATGTATATGTATGTATGTATGTATATATGTATGTATGTGTATATGTGCATATGTATGTGTTTGTGTATATATATATATTGAAAATTCAAATTCTTTTTTCTGGAAAGAATACAAATGAGTTTTAAAATTTTTAGATTTATGATTAGATTTAGATTAATGTATTTACAGTACTCTTATCTGAATATGTCCTGAGAAGCATGAAGCCTTTTCAAGGGAAATTATTAGCATTTAATTAATTTATTACATAATAAAGTGAAAGTGGCAAGTAATAGTAATAGTGATAACAAAAATAATAATAATAATGGCAATAATAATAAAAAATACAGTATAAAATTTACAAAATGTCATAATTTTAAATTAAATGATTTATTGTATATTTAATAGAAACTAAATGATGCTTAATAAAAAATTTTTAAAAATAAATTACGAAATTAAGTGTTTAATAAAATTAGCATATTTTAAAGTTGATTATAAAATGGAAACTTCGTTCCTGTAGTAAAAATTGCAGTATTGAACTAATACATCAATAGGAGCTAATGAGGTGCTGTTTTAGTGATTTGTGAAATACATTTAGCAATGAAGCCTGCCTGATATACATCGGAATTGCATTCCATACATCTTCTCCTTTGAAAGAGAGTGCATTTCCTGCAGTTTCTTTTGTATAGTTAGGTTTGTGTATAAAATAACCGGGCAGCCTGATCAGTGGCATGGTGGGACTCTCGTCGCTGGTAGGGCCAAAGAGCATTTTTGCGCCTTCTCGAAATGATCCGAAATTTTTAATTTTAGCATTTTTTTACCGTTTTGAGACTGAGACGTATTTGTTTACTTTTTTCGTTTTGAACGTTATAAACAGGACCAAACTGTTAGATTTTTTCGGTTAATAAATTTATAGAAATATAGGTTGTTTGTATGCAGAAAATATTATTATTACAAACTTCTTACAACAATAGAAAGCACAAAACGTTTTAAAACAATAGAAAGCACAAAACGTTTTAAAACAATAGAAAGCACAAAACGTTTTAAAACAATAGAAAGCACAAAACGTTTTAAAACAATAGAAAGCACTGCACATGTGTCATGTATGTGAAAATAAATACTTAACGTCTCTACTACATAATTAGGGCTTTCGAGAGAAATTTAGATGATTGACCAAATCGAACAATTAGCCGGTCTGTGTCTAGTTTCTTTGCTATATTTCGTTCGACTGACATCAGCATTGTACCCAGCAGCATCTTCTGCTTATGCGCGTTTTGATTCGCTTCAATGCTGAAAAGGATCTCTCAGCCGTTGCTGATGTAGCTGGAATTGCCACTAATATGCCATATGCTTCTGAAAGAGTTGGATAGGCTTCAGTAAGACCCGTATCATGATTGAGTACAGTGTAGGCGCTGTAAATTGTTTTTGTGTTCGATAATAAAGAGAATTCGGAACTGAAGCTATAGAGCTCCATGACACATTCGTGACTATTGATGCTGTAATTACTGCAAAATTCATCGATCTCATTCTTCAATGTAGAAATTTGAGCACCAATATTAGAGAAATTTGTTGGACAAAATTTTTGTGTTGGTTTTAGTACACTTCGATTTGCAAAAAATCGAACGTTCATTGCCGAGCTAATTTTGTCTAGAACAGTATAAAATGTTTCACGTGTCCTTTTTGCCTGACTATTTTCAGTGATTTCAGTCTCATTCTCATTGATCTCTCTTTTACGTGCACGTATAACTGGCCACTGTGCTTTATCGTCGATTTCTTAGACAGCAGCAATAACAGTAGCTGGGTCATCGCGAATCTTCTGTAGCTGCTGCATCGAAGCTGAGTCCATATCAAGTGTTCTGACAACATCCACATTGACTGTCTGTAGATAGCGACTGAGTGAGCCTGTTATCATGAATATTTTATGAAACAGGCAAACTGTTGCCAGATATGCTTGACTCTGAACAATGTCAGTAGACCAGCTGCTTCCGAACGCTGTTTCTGACTAAACTCTCGAGATGTGGTGATCTCATTCAAGGTTTCACATATCGATGTGTATCTAGATATGAATACATTTAGAGAAAATTCACGAGCCGTCCAGCGTACTGTGTTCAGTCTCTTCAATGTTTTAACTTCCAAACCTGATTCCTTTTGTGTATCTTCAAAAAGTGAATGTATGCGATTAGATTGTGTAAACATAACATATAATGTCTCCAGTGTTCCAAAAAGAGTAACAGCATCAACAGACGCTGACGAAACATCTGAAAGTACAAAATTGAGGATGTGTGCATTGCAGTGAACAAGTCTCATAACAGTCAACATTACGGTCAGAAAAAGCAGACTTTACTAAACTCAGAAGCATTTCTGATGTAGTATTTGAAGCATGTTGTAGGCAGCACAGCAAATGCTCACAAACACCACCATCCACAGCAACACGAAAACGAACACAAATACTAACGTGTTCTTGATGTGATACATCAGGAGATGTGTCAACAATGATGGACCATGCAACAGCTTTTTTTATTTTCTTTACAATTTAGATTGTTATTTCTTCAATTATATCAATTATCTTCCTTTGAGTGTCATTACTTAAAAAAGTTAGCTTGGAACCACGGCCCTGATTCTCAGTTTCCTGCTGTTGATGAAGAACCTTTTCTATCTGCTCTCTAGTACTTGACTCATACACAAGAAAATCAAGCAATTCCAAAAAATTTCCTCTGTTCTCATCTGAATCCAATGATTCTCTATGACCTCTGAATGCCAAAGATTGCATGCCAAAGTAACGGATAGCGTTGACAACCCTATGCACAAACGTCCTGTTCTATATAACTGCAGCTTTTCTCAAATTCTCCTCACTCACTTTGCTTCAACAATGCATTGGAGATTGAACTCTGTCTCAGAAACATTAATCTGGCAACAACAGCCATTCTATGACTATTTGAAGTTTCATGTTTCCTTACTCCTTCCCATTGGTGCTTCCAATCAGAAAAAACAGCATTTGTAAATGAATTTCCTTGTTTAAACCGTTGATTTTCTCCTCGCAGACTGTTATCAGTAAACAGTATACATGTGATACAAAAAAGCGCATCTTTTGTCTCAGAATAGGACAACCAATGGCGAATTAGCTTGTTGGTGTTGTGAAAACACCATGTGAACAATGACGTTTGCGACCACCAATGACATTTCCTTTTTTTGAAAGGTACTTATTATCTGGTTGATTAGGTCCACAGCTCAGCACGTGTCGTTTTACACCAGCACTATACCTGAGATTGAGAAAAAATAAATTGCCTTTATTTATTTCATGGCTAAGATAGGTAAAACTTAAATAGTAAAAATAACCTTTATTTACGCACATTATAATTTTTAGGAATTATATTTTAATATTAGTGAACGATAAAAATAAAATCACCTGTGCTTAGAATTTATTAGTGCTGTAGGATCAATTTTGTCAGATTTGAAAATAGATTCATCCGTTGTATCAACAGCTTCTTGACTAGACTTGATCGACTCTGGTTGATTAGGTACACAACTCGGTGCATGTACTGCTTGTTGTTTTTCTTTATCATCATCATCACCATCATCATCAGAGCTGGAATGGTTAATATACATATTTTATAGTTAAGGAAAAAATAACAAGAGACTGTTATTCATTAGAATTTTATAAATTGATTTTTAGAAACTTTTGTGCTTAAAATTACCTACTATTTTCAGTGACAGTGACAGATGTGGCTGACTCAGCAAATTGACCAGACTGAAGTTTTTTGGTAACAGTGATGTGATCTCTCTCATCAGAGTCATCACTATGACTAGACTGCATTGTTGCAGCTTCAGTGAAAGATATGCTTGTTTCAACAACTTGACTAGAATTGAGTGCTTCAGCTACAGTAACAGCTGACAGTGTTTCAGTGGCAGGTGTCACTTGACTAGGTTCAGTTATATTTAAAAATGCCTGCATTCCTTGCCTGAGAGAGTCTTCTTCCTGTGTGCGCTGTTTCTTAGTAGCTGTTTTGAGCACCAGATTTTTTATCTCTTTTTATCCATTGCAGATGGACTAGATTCTATGTTTCAACCAATTAGTTTATTTTGCTTTTTGACAGTTTATAATACCAAAAACAAGAAGAAAAATATTTGTTGCTGAAATTTTATCTGTAAAATCGAATGTAGTTTTATTTTCTTATAAAATACATTTATTAATAAAATAAATATAGGCAATATTTATTTTATTAATTTAAAAATAAATAAATATAGCCAAGGGTTAAAAAAATCAAATTTGTGACTCAAGCAAGACTATAGTACACATTTTTGACACGACATCCAAAATCAAATTTTAATTCTTGACATTGACTGTATATATATATATATATATATATATATATATATATATATATATATAAATTTGACATTAAAAATTTCCATACAATTTTGGTATAAATTTTGGCATAACTCCCAACGCCCTTCAAAAATTTGTAATAATTTGCGGTTTCTATGTTGTAGAGTAAGTCTTCCTTTGTGTTCTGTGCAATTTTGAAGAAATTCATAGTCTCCAATTTTTTTTTAATTTTCTAAAATATAAAGTTGTTTTTTGAAAAATGGATTTGAAAATTGTTTTACTTTATGAATGGTTATAGGTCCCCCAAAATTTAAATCATAGCCAAAGATTATGATTAAAAATTTGTATTACTAATTTTAGTAATATGTACCAGTCATATTACTATTATTGTTGGTTTTATAATTTAAAAATTTAAAAAATTCTAAAATCTGGACCCTGGTGCGGCGCCCTCTGAACCTCTGTTATGGCGCCCTTTGGCTAATCGTCGCTGGTCGGGCCAAACCCGTTTGGCCCATATGGCCACCACGCCACTGAGCCTGTTATGACGATGTATTTGATGGCGGGTGATTGTTCTTTGAATGGTTGATGTATACTAATTTTTTTATAACTTTGAACATATTGACAGCAACATTAAATCTGTGTAAGTCATTTACTTTTAAACTGTTTAGCTTTTTAAACAGAGAAAGCCTGCGAACTCTCCCAACAGAGAGGGTTCGCAGACATTTTTTATGAATTATTTTCAAAGGATGTTTTATATATTCTTGGAGCTACCCCATTTTGTAATGCAATATAATAAATGTGGATGAATGATGGAATAATATAGGGTAAGGAGCGCGTTTCGAGGTAGGGTTGTTTTTAGTTAAAATAATATGAACAGGAATCTTGATATTTTGGATTTGATCTTTTCTACTTGACTTTTAAAATTTAGCTTTTCGGATAAAATTATAAATTAATGCCAACTACTTTAATCTTATTCACCCTTGCAATAGTAGTATTCCAATTTTTATTTGGCAGTTTGTATTTATAAGTTTTTTGATAATAATCATATAAGATGACTTTGTCAGGTTCAATAAAAACTTTGTAGCACACATCCATTTATACACATTTCCTAATTGCCTGTTCGTTTCATTGATAAGAAAGTCTGAGTTATGATGGTAAGAAGTATGTGTGGTATCATCTGCATATTGTACACAATTTAATGTGGTTGAGAGATGAAAATCGTTGACGTCAATTAGAAATACAGTAGTAATAGATCCTTGTGAGACTTCACTAGTTAGCATTGCTTTGTCGGATAAATTATCTTTTAATCTGATGTACTGATAACGATTTGACAGATATGATTTAAACCAGTCTAGGATATTTCCTCTTATTCCGTATCTGTGAAGCTTATTCAAAAAGATTTTATACGAAAATGTATCAAATGTTTTTGACAAGTCGAGGAAGATCAAAGCAATGTGGCTTTTGCTGTTTAAGTTCTGATACACATTTTCTACTAGCATATTTATGTCATCTTCTGTTGTATGTCTGCCTCTAAACCCAAATTTTGTTTTAGTTAAAATAACGTATTTGATTAAGAATTTATTAATTTTATTCTACACGATTTTTTCAAATATTTTACTTGAAGTTTGCAATATAGAAATGGGGCGATAATTGAATGGAGTGTTTGGGTTTCCCGACTTAAATAAAGGGCATAGTCTGGCTTCCTTTAGACCAACGGTTCTCATACTTTTTCTTCTTCTGTACCCTTTGAATTCTTTTACAGGATTTTCTGGATTTCCGAGAGAGATAGAGGGTTTTTACTTTCTTTACGACCGTGTGACTCGTGAACGTTTGTTAATCGTATATAAAATTAAAAGGGTTATATTTTCAGGGCGCCTTCGCGTACCCCCTAATATTCCGTCGCGTACCCCTGGGGGTACGCTGTACCCCAGTTTGATAACTACTGCTTTAGACTGTCAGGGAATATACCTGGTGCTACTGATTCATTTATTAGCTTACTGAGTGGTATTTCAATTTCATCGGATACTAATTTGTATATTTTTACCAGGATCGTATTGATGTCAGAGTCTTTACTTTTTAAATTTTTTATTGCTACAGAGATAGTGTATGATAGGATTGGATCAAAGAAAAATGAGCTTGGATTTGGTTGAAACATGTTTTGTCGGGAGTGAGTGTCTGTAATTGGGATCGAGTCTGCACTATTGGAGCCGATACTTGCAAAGAAGTTGTTGAATAAATTGGCTATGTCTTTGGAGACACTGTAAGAATTTTCGCCTTGTATGAGGGAGGACAAAGGATTTATTTTAACCTTCTTTGTGTTAATTAACTTTTTCAGAGTGTTCCATAGTATTTTTGGATTGGATTTTTGTTCATCACATTTTGAACAATAATGATCTGCCTTTGTGTTTTTTTAATAACTGCATTAAATCTGTTATAGTAATTTTTGTGCATCTGTTCGGTAATATCATTTTTTCTATAATTTAACGAGAGTATGCTTCCGTTTAATACTCTGAATGAGTGCTAGGGTAATTAATTGGTTGTTGTATTTACTTACTTTTGATTTAAGAGGAAAGTTTATATTGATTATACCCATTAGTCTGTTTGAGAGTGGTTGAAATTTTGTTCAAATGTCATGGTTATTTTCGGTTATTCAAGTTCAGTAAAAAGCTGTTATTTCTTCTCAGAACTTTAATTTGTTGTTAAGCTATAAGATCTATAGTCAACTTTTATAGTTTCCTTTGCTAAGAAATGGGTGATTAGCATAGTGTATGTAGGCAAGTGATCTGTGATATTAATAGAATTATAACCGAAATGCAGTCAAGCGAGAATCGCACCCAGATTAGATCTAGCAGAGCCAAATTTCTAATGTCGTTGTGAAGTCTAATTGGTTTTGTAATAGGTAATTAAAAACCATTTGCTGTCATGATGTTGTGAAGGAAGCTTGCGCTATTATTTGAATGTTCTTTTGTGAGATCAAGTTTTAAATCTCCTGCAATAACGCAATTTTTACCAATATAATTGGAGGTTAGAATGATATGCATATTTGTAATAAAATTTGGTACGTTACCAGTTGGTGGTTAGTAAATGCCTAAAATTGAATACTGGTTGTTATGAATAAACATTTCAATTACAAGTGCTTCTCAGGTATTGTTTATGCTTGTTAGTTCCTCGATAATTTTACTCTTGTTCTTTTATTCTTGTAGTTTTTTTTAGGGAGGAAGGAGGGGCCAAAGGCAAATGCCCGCAAAAACGCTCCTCCTATATAGAAAGAGGAGCGCCAAAATCAAGGTCCAGGGTTTTCGAGATGCCTGGACACACTGCGTTTGAAATATTGAAGGTCACAGACAGGAGGAAAGATGGATTGAGGAAGATTGTTCAAGAGTTGACCGGTTGAGTAGATGAAAGATTGAAAATACAGATTAACACTTGCGTTAGAAAGTTAGACAGAAAAGGAATGAGAATGTGCCAAAACTCGGATGCTGCGTGCTCTCCTTAAAGGAGGAGGCATGCAGTTAGAGAGTTCAGAAGAGCAGTGTCCGTTGTAATAGCGATACTAAAGAGAGTGAGGCAACATTGGGGCGAAGAGAGAGAGATTGAAGACAGTTCTTAAGAGACGGGGAATTGATGAGAAGAAAAGCCTTTGATTCCACCAGGTCAAGTAGAGGTGTGTGGATTGAACCATCCTACACATGAGAAGCGTATTTCATACATGGGCAGAAAAGACCTCTGTAGAGAGACAGCAACTGAGAAGGGGTGAAGAAACTGCGGAGCCGGTACAACACACCCAACCTCTTAGAAGCTGTTTTAAATAGAGAATATATGTGATTTTTCCAGGAAAAATCACGAGAAAAGGAAAACACCAAGAATGTTAACAAAAGAGGAAGGATTGAGTTGTGTATAGTTGAAGGTAAGAGGATAGTCGTATGGAAGATGGTGACGAGTAGACAAATGGAGGAACTGAGTTTTTGAGGCATTGAAAGCCACAAGGCTTTCTCTGCCCCAAAGAATGAAGTGTCTGTTGAGAAGGACGCTTTGTGAAGTGGGTGAAGAAGTCAAGAGTGGAATCATCGACATTGGAGTGGATAGGACAGGAAGTGTGACTTAATAGATCATTGATAAATAAAAGGAAAAGAGTGGAGTGGTTGACCGTACAGAGCCCTGAGGTACACCAATATTAATAGCTTTAGGAGAAGAGCAGTGGCCATCTACAACTGCAGCTATAGATCGGCCAGAAAGGAAATCAGAGTTGAAGACACAGACAGAAGGATAGAAACCGAAGAAGGGCAGTTTCGAAATTAGAGATTTGCGCCAAACTCTATCAAAAGCTTATAATATGTCTAGTGCAATAGCGAAGATTTCACCGAAATCACGAAAGGAGGATGATCAAGAGTCAGAGATATGCAAGAAGATCGCCAGTGGAGCGTCCCTTGCGGAACCCATACTGACGATTTGAAAGAAGATTATTAGAAGAGGTTTTTAAGAATCTTCCTATTAAAGATAGACTCAAACTTTAGAAAGGCAAGAAATCAAAGCAATTGGCTGAATGAAAGCGAATTTCCAGCAGGAAGAAAAAGTACCAGATGAAAGACAAAGTTGAAAAAGTTTGCTTAGGCAGGATGTCAGCACAGAAGCACAAATCTTGAGAAGAACAGGATGAACGCCATCAGGACCGTACGCCTTCCGAGAGTTGAGTCCAGAGAGGGCAGAAAATCTTTGGGAGAGATTCTAATTTCAGACATAATTAGGTCAGGGGTAGGAGGAGATGGAGGGATAGCACCAGAATCGTTCAGGGTTCAGTTAAAGGCAAAAGGTTGAGCGAAGAGTTCAGCTTTATCAGGAGAAGAGACGGCAACTGGGCTGTCGGAATGGAAAAGAGGAGGGAATGCCAGAAAGAGTGAGCGAGAATTGACTAGGTTTTCACATTTTTGCCTGATGAATAGGGTGGATCGATTTTACATTTGTTTCGATTTCCATATTCTAATAGAGACAAAAACTTGCGCATGCATGAGAAAATAGCCTCTGCAAAATCTTAGCTTAATAGGTAATCATCTTCTGCCCCCGGCAGAGCGATGAAAATTATATTTTAGTAGTCAAAAACGTATTTTAAACCCTAGCCTAGAGTTATAAAATTTTGCGTGTGTGTTATTTCATGCCTAAGCAACGATATAAATGCTATGGGAAATATATAAATGCATTATTTAAGACAAAGAGCCGATCTGAAAATATGTATAATATACATATTTTCAGATCGGCTCTTTGTCTTAAATAATGCATTTATATATTTCCCATAGCATTTATATCGTTGCTTAGGCATGAAATAACACACACGCAAAATTTTATGACTCTAGGCTAGGGTTTAAAATACGTTTTTGATTACTAAAATATGATTTTCATCGCTCTGCCGGGGGCAGAAGATGATTACCTATTAAGCTAAGATTTTGCAGAGGCTATTTTCTCATGCATGCGCAAGTTTTTGTCTCTATTAGAATATGGAAATCGAAACAAATGTAAAATCGATCCACCCTACTGATGAAGGAATGTTTGGTGAGTCGAAGAACAGGTTTTGCACGATTCAGGCAGAAATATAAACTAAGTTTAAGGTATTGTTTATGCTTGTCAGTTCTTTGATACTTTTACTCTTGTAGTTAGTCTACAAATATACTTACACCTCTTCCCTTATTGTTAGCCCTACATTCATGGTCGCTCGTGTACTCTGAACTATTAAAAAAGATTTTATTAGTTTCATTTAACCAGTTTTTAGTTTCTATAAAGCACATGACTTTACATTGTAATAATTCGACGTTAGCTGTCAATTTGTCAAAGTGGTTTGGGAAACTGCGAATGTTTAAGTTTAGGAAATACAGATTGCCATTGTTGTATTTCTTTAAGAAGTTGTCTAGTGAGATATAGTCGGAGCTGACTACGTTTTCAGATTCACTAATTTCATTTACAGTATTGAGAGTATTTAATGTGTTGATCATGATGTGAAGTTTAAGGTAATACGGTAATAGAAACAAAAATAGGTAAGAAAAAATACACAGTATATATATATATATATATATATATACACACACACACAACAGTATGTGCAAAAATATATATACAAAATAGAATAAAATGCGGTTGAAGTAAACCAAGAATGTATGTAAGAACGTGATATCATATATATATATATCTACAGTGAGACTGTGGAGTTGAAAGTTACAAAATTAAAACTTAAAATTAAAAATTAAATCAAAAATTATATCATTATAAAATCTTAAAATTAACGATCGTAGAATTTGAAGGACTATGAGAATAGCAAAAGTATAAGATTATAAGAATTATAAAATTATAAAATTTCAAGACAGCAAAGATTTATGAATATTTAAAATTATTATTATTATTATTATTATTATAAGAGTAATGATACACAATGACAGGTTGTATAGTGATAAGTTTACTTAACATACGGGTTATGCTGAAGGCAGTTCTAATTGTAGATGGTGTCGAAAGTTGTCGAAATCATGTTGAGTATGAATCGACACTCTGTCCTTCCTGGAATTTATGGCCATATGTTATACCGTCCCGTACATAACAGGAATAAATTATTTTTTCGTTTTTAAGTTTTAATACTTAACCCAAAATTTATTTTTTGTATTCACAGTGTGATTCATTAATATATATATTAGGTTTGATATTTATAACGGCACTTCTTATTTCCAATTTCCACAGCTGGTCCTTAATTTGAATTTTATGATTCTTTTGTCAGTCATTATTATTTTTCCTCTATCCGATGTGCTTCCGTAATGACATTTTGTGGAATGTTTATATGGAGTTTTTCTTTGATGGCGTTTGTGATAATTTCAGCAGAGTTTTCACTTGATGAGCCTTGAGGGACTCCAGGTTCCCCGATAAAGTAGTTTTTTTTTTGAGATTCTTGTTTAAGATCGCTGTTTGACCTCTCATTTTCTATTGCTAGGTTTTATAGTCGATCTCCTTTCGTGTATACTCTCTCATTAAGAGCGTTTATACACTACACTGTTTTATTGCTTTGTTTTCTTCTAATATGTTTATCCTTTTAGCCTTTTCTGTCAAGCATTTTAAAATAAAAGAGATAGGTACGATTTCATATGTAAAGCGGTACTTGTAGGTTATCTCCTCCCCCACAAATTTTGACAGAATATTTTCGTTAAAATTAACGAAAATATCACGACTTAACCTAACCCATTATCAAGGGCGTACAGTTGATCTATTAGTAAATAGTAAATACTATTCCAGAAACAAACAATGTTATTAATAATCGATCAATTGTACGCCCTTGATAATTGGTTAGGTTAGGTCGTGATATTTTCGTTAGTTTTAACGAAAATATTCTGTCAAAATTGGTCGGGGGGAGATAACCTACAAGTACCTATAAAGCTAATTGTTTATTGTCACCTGTAAACGCGTGGCAATCCCGCCGTTTAGTCGCAATGAATTCCTCAATCCATTGAAGGAGGGCGATCTCTCCGGGGGCGGAGAAGCAGCGTTTGATGTGGAGGGAGAAGACATACCTCTCTCCTGTTCCCTCCTGGAGACTCCTGGAGATGAGAGAATGGGAGATGCCTGTTGTTTTTTTTGTTGTTGTTGATTTTTATTCCCTCTTTCTTTTAGCCATTTTTGTAAAGTTTATTCACTTGAACTTTAGATATCTGTTGATAGTGTTTGTAAGTCTTAATGAGGGAATTTGACTCGAATTTTAGATGACGTTCTTGCTTCATATTAAATTTTTATTTACACATGTAGTTAAAATTTAGTCGTTTGTTTGTATGCCTTCAGGATCACCCGTTTGTTCGTTCGTACATTTGTTATTTCAGGGTCACGGGTACAGCTTGTGGCCTCGTAAGAATAAGATGGCAGTCCTGGGTATTGCTAGAAAAATTTGAAGATATTTTTTATGTAATATTATTAGTTAAGTAATGTAGATTATTTGATGAGATTTTAACTGTATAATCTTGCCACGTTTACAATTTTGTTGGAGCAGTAACTCAATAGTTAACAGGCTTTAAACACTATTCATTTTAATAAGAAGGAGCACGAAACTAACAAGCGTCCCCAGCATGTTTAGGATACAGATTGCTCACAGATTAATTTTTGGATAAAAAAGGAAAAATGTTTCAAGGGTTTGCTCCACACACACACACACACACACACACACACAGTATATAATACAGGGTGTCCATAAAGTCACGCATCATAGGAAAATACATTTAGTTTATTATTTATTTGTTCGAAATGATTCCCACCAATTTCAAAACATGTTTGTAAACGAGAAAGCAGGTTTCTTTGAATGTTCCTCAACATATTTGGCCTGATGGAGACATAAATAAATAGACATTGCTTATGTTCCTATGATGCGTGACTTTACGGACACCCTGTGTATTAAGTGAGTGTATGCGAAAGGTATAGCTAGTGTTTTAATTTTGATAAAAGCTTTTGGAATTTCATTACCGATATATCAGTTGATAAAAAGTAATATTCGTTTCTACAAATTTTTAACTAAAATATATTAAAGATAAAACAAATATTTTTTGTATAATAAAATTGAACAAATATCTTTTTTAATAATAAATTAAACACACAAATAGCCAAATTGAACTTCGTCTGCACATAAAAAGTTTGCTTCTGAAGATGGATTTGCCTTTTCTGACGTTATCCATAAAACTTCACTTGAAATTCAGATTATGAAGTAAACTTTCGAAATTGCTGTCTTGTTCCTGTTGCAGTTTAATAATTAGAGAAATAGTTTCAAATTAGTAAATTTTATAAAAAGAGAAATGAAAGTTCTATTGCCATTTTGATGAAGTTGCCAAAAACACTCTAAATTTTATAATCCTTCGAAGTTATAATGGATTAAAATGAATTTTTCTTTGCCTGTTTTCAAACGTGTTTGTTGGGAAGAGGAGTTGCGTTCGCTTGATTTTTCATTCACTTTGACTTCTAAAAAACGTATTTTTACTTGAACCATCACGTTGGAGAAGTTACAGGCTACCAAAGACCCGAGGATTCACTCAAGGTTTGTTAAAGGAGAAAATAAAGTAGGAAAGATAAAGAAGCGAACAATCATAGAAAATTCCATGAAAAACTCCCGCACCAGTATTTTTTTTTAATGCATATTGTATAACTGAACTTTTAATCTAGTTGGTTTTTTTTTGTGTTAGGTCTTCCATTAACTCCTTTTGGACGACTGTGTTAAATTTGTACCCTTTCAAATACACGTATTTATAATAAATATGACGTAACGTTCTACACTATGAATTTATCGTGAAACTTTCCCTGAACTTAAGTGCATATTGTTGAAGATGCGTCGCAATACATCCACAGGAATCATTCGAATGTTGTTTGTGATTGTGTTACAACTCTTCTATCGTGTGAAGAGTGTTGTAAAATTTTCCTTTCAAACGTCTCCAGAAAAAGAAACATGGTGGGGATAAATCGAGAGATCTTAGTGACCATAAATCATTCGAAATGACTGATACCGAATATGGACTGAATGTGTCACACTTCTTTGTAATGTATGACATCCTGCACCATCTTGCTGTGTGTAAGTTAATTGTTGCCCAAATGATTCAAATATACTTAGATCGATAATTCTCCATTTCTTTTTCTCCTTTATTTTCTTTATTACTTATGCTGTTACCCAACGTCTTCAAAGTGTAATTCGGTTATTTAGAAATGAATCACGAAATAACATGAGTAATTACAGGTTTATCTCCATTTTATCTACATTAATAAAGGCATTTGAATGAATAGTTTATAATATAATTCACATTTTTTCTGAGTCTCTTCATTGTTCTGTGACTGTCAATTTGATTTTATCAGCGGACGAGGATTCGAAGATCATGTTTTGTTACTTCTGTACGCTATTATCCAGGGGTTTAGTCATGGGATGTTTACAACCTTATCTTTTTTATTATTATCCCAAAGTGTTTGACACAATAGCCACGGCATTACTAGTAGCTATTAATGGGATAACTTTTAAATTAGTGAATGTTTCTGGTGGAGCACCATAGGGTTCCTGTTTTGGTTCCCTCTTTTTCTTATATATTAATTATATTATTAAAGCTGAGTCCAATGTAAAGAATTTTATGTACTGTATATTGAAGATATTGCGCTTTACTGTACATCTGAGAGTGTAGATTAGAGAAAACTGATTTACTTACTAATAGGAATTTAAAATTGACATATAAATGGAGTTCTCCAAATATTTAAATGAATACAGATAAACTCAAATGTATATTTTGGTTCCCTGTAACTGGAATATCACAAACAACAATTCTCCTACTGAAATCGTCAATTGACGATTCGTGGGGGAATCTTTTACGCCTTAAGATATACTTTTCTAACAGACAGTTTAGTGAAATTATATTTTGTATTTGTTTACCCTTCGTTAATCACGCAACAACATGGTTTCATGACTAACGTAGTCTTTTGGGCAGACTATTCCAAAATTTTAGACCAATTTTATACACACAAAATATGTAGATATACGTTCTTACTATTTGCGAATGAAAACCACCCTACTCTCTTCTTTAATAAATTACCTATGTATACTGTAGAAAACATACTAGTACAAGCACAACGTAAGTACTGAAAACAGCGTTACACTTTTTCTTTCCTTGATGTTTTAATTAGGAAACAAAACAACAGTTTCTCTACTTCAATTTGTAGAAGACCCTATTTACAGGATTGAGAATCAGTTATCATGGTATTATACCCTCCCTTTGTGAAATAATACCATAAAAACGCTCCTATTTCATCTTACTCATCGTACATTAACTTTCCCAAAGAGAGTACTTAAAAAAATGAATATCAGGCAAACAATTCTTTAACACGACAAAGGTTTACAGAACGTTAAAACAATTTCTAAATAGCCTACAATACCAACCCACACAGCGAATACCTACGGTAAGAAAGCTGAGCAATTCATAACCATTCTAAATTATGGTCGAATAAGCAAGAAAAGAGAGATTCAAGTAAAAAAAAAAAAATATTTTTATATCGTCAGACAAAAACCTTCACTTTGCATACAAAGGCCAAAACTCCATAAAAAAAATATTTTTTCCCATAACGAAAAACTATAATTGTTCTCGATGTAAAGCTAGCTACATGTGTGCTAGACTACGCCAGTATGAAGTTTGTATAAATGAATATATAGAAGGCTCCACTGGAACAAGTTTAATTTTACATATTGGGAAAAATTCCATTTATAGAGGGTTATTGTTTAGTCCGACATAATCCAATATTTAGAGATTTCAGTAATGTGAACAGAAGACTAACAACCAACAAAATTTTATACTAGAATTATTTTACATTTATAATTTTAAACCTTCAATTAATGATTACAGCAGGTCTTTGTGAAATTGCTTAAATAATTTAGTATAAAAAAAAAATGTTGCCACCATTTCATTAATTAATTAAAGTACTTTGAAGTTTAATTTAGAATAATTTAAGTTTCATGGCATTAATCTATTATCAGAAATTACTACGATTGATTTCAGTAAACTACGTCGTCAAAGAACCTTGTGGAGAAGCATAGAAAGAAAGAAGCACGAAGAACAGAATAAAGTAGTAGTTTGCCTTGGATTTGATGGAAAATTGATAAAACTCTTTCAAAAGTGGGAGAATGCCAGCGGACTTTGAATGAAGACCACTATGTGTTAGTTTCATTTCCAGGAAACGAATATATTGACCATATTGCTCTTGAAAGTGGAACAACAAGTGATAATGCTAAAGAAATTATATCAGTAATTACTGACACCAACTCTGCATCGACTTTAGTTGCATCACAAACCACTGCTTTTAATGTAAATATAGGTAAATCAAATGGAGTAATTAGAAAACTAGAGCTGACATTGGGAAGACCATTACAATGGTTTATTTGCTTACTTCACACTAATGAGCTTCCCTTGAGAAAAAAACCTGGAAGTTTTTGATGAGCAAACGACAGGCCCTAGAAGTTCATAGAGCAAAATCGGCAAGGATCTGAACTTTGACCCAAAGAACAGACCAATTGCAAAATTTCCATCTCTCGCTGGAAAAGTGATGGACTTAGTAGTATGGTGTCAAAATGCCAGAGTGCAGAAATGTTACGTAATGTCGCAAGAGTGCCACCCCCACCCCCTTTGTTGCAAGAGTGCCACCCCACCCCCTTTGTTGCAAGTGTCACCCCACCCCCTTTGTTGCAAGAGTGCCACCCACAACCCCTTTTGTTGCTAAAACCACCCCCTTTTGGTACCAACCCCCACCACCCCTCGTTACTAAGCCCCACCCCCTACCCCCAAGCTATTCCCCCCAAAGGGGCAGAAAGAAAGAGAGAGAGAGAGAAAGAGAGAGAGAGAGAGAGAGAGATGAGAGTACCAACCTTTGTTGCCAATCCCAAAATGGGAATGCAAGGGGCATGCAACTTGGAGGCGGAGTTCACCCCCAAGCAATTCCCCCCAAAGGGGCAGAAAGAGAGAGAGAGAGAGAGAGAGAGAGAGTGCCAACCTTTGTTGCCAATCCCAAAATGGGATTGCAAGGGGCATGCAACTTGGAGGCGGAGTTCTCCCATATGGGAGGGAAGGGGTTTCCTCACCACCCAAAGGGCCAGAAACAGAAAGGACCAGAGGTCCTTGCTCGGCTGGGAGCCGAGCTTGTATGACTCCGTCGTCCGCCTCCCGCTCTTTTATAGACCTCTAATCAGCCAGTTGGCTGAGTTGCCAGATAGCGCCATGTATATTTAATTCACCAGCCAATAGAAGGCTGAGATGCCAGTTTGTGCTATATATTTAATTAAACCATATATTAATCATCCAATAGAAGACTGAGTTGCCAGATAGCAATATTTATTAAATTAATTCATATATTATTCAGCCATTTGGTTGCTAAATACCACCATATATTTTAATTTATATGATGATAGTTGTCAGGTACTGCCATTTATTTTAAATCGCTATCAACACAGATGAATTTTCACCTTAAAGAGAGCTAAATATTTTAAAAGAAATTCTGTTTATTAAATAAATAATTAGAATTTAAACACTCTTTACACAAATAAAATAAATCATTTTATTACTTAATTCCTATTTTTATTATTATTAATAACACAGTTTTCCCTAATTGTAAGTCCATATATTGTACCCGTTTAGGTACGATCCAACTTTTAAATCCTTTTTCTTAAATATTTCCAAAGGAATACTGGATTCCTGAATAAAAATGCCAGTACCAGTTGTCATAATAATAATAAACTATTTCTTGTGGTAATTTGCGTGTTAAAAATTACTAAATACAGAAAGTCAGTTAAAGATTTTTTTCATTTAGATAAATGAAAAACATACATGCATCACGATATTCTGCAGGGCAAACCTTTAAGGTATAAGCAAGAACGAGTATACTTACCCCACGCAATACTATTTTGCATAGGAATCGCATAAAGTCCGAGTTATTACACGATCTTATGAGATCGACGCAAGATATTAATAATATATATAGAAATAATTCGAATATTAAAAGATGCGTCTCCCCACAAATGATCAAAACTCAAAAAGCGTGAAACAAATTTTAAAAAAATAAGAATGCAAAGTATGTAAATAGCTCGTAAGCTACTATTTTTGCGGCTCTAAAATGCTGTAATCTGCTCTATACACACTTCCATGTATAAACTTGCCCTTAAACTACTCCACAATCAAGTACCAGTTTCGAGAACTGTTTAAAAACGAAGCCAACCTTCATAAAAGGTATTTCATAACATGTAATACCATCGTTACCTCAAAATATGACCGCTTCTTGACGCGGCTATAGGGATTTTGCCACGTCACCAATATATGACTGACGACGCAGTATGTAAAACAAATGGAAACATTATCCGTCATTAAATTATTATTATCAACAACCTGTATCCAAATATATTCTGATAACTACTGATTACACACATGTAAGTACAAATACAATGAATACGATCCAATTAATTATTTTAAATAGAGTTTTCAAAGTTAATATAGCTCGCTTTTTAAGTTCTAACTAGTCTACCCCAATAAAACGACGTTTTATATGGATGTTTATAAAAGAAAATGGAAATTTTTGGCACTACCCGCATAACTGTGCCTTCTACAATCCGTTTATTTTAATTTTAAGTGTTATTAACGTTATATGATGTGACCGATTTTCTGCTAACTTATTATGCTTCTGTTTAAATTACAAATGTCATTCTTGTTTAATTTGATGGTCAATGAGCTGAATTATACAATGTAGATATGCGAAATCACTGTTTTTGGAAATGTTGTTCTCTCTATTACGCGTTTCACGTAGTTTCTAAATTTAAGATGTCTGATATATATATATATATATATATATATATATATATATATATATATATATATATATAGTGACGTTAAAAGTTCATTTTGGTCTTGTTTCGGTTAACTTTTCACCTTTAAGAGAATTAATCAACTAAAACAATATTAACACTAAAAAATTCACTAAACAATTGATTTAGCAAACGAATTCATTCCATTAACATATTCTCAAATCTATAAAAAAAGAAGAAACCCTAAAATTTAGATAGGCCAAGAGTAAAGCCTGAATAAAAAGTAACGCCCTTAACAAATAAACTAGTGAAAAATATTAATAACTTTCAGGAAATTTTATTACAACAACGGTTCATCGTCATAATGTAAGCAAGATATTGCCAGATACCGCAATATCTTACGTGGTAACTAGTAAAAATTGTCAGCACGGATCTAAAGACCTACATTTTTAATTTCATTTCTCTCAGTACACCGATAGGAGTAATTATGAATCACTATCCACCCAGGGAGTCAGCACAAAAATTATTTGAGAACAATCTTTGTTAATCTGTTGCACGAGTTGCCAATTTCGCTAGATTTAATCAGCTACGGGCAATATCGTGTGGCGGTCTGCAGAAAAATAATAATAATAGAGCCAAAACGTATGAAACCACAATTTCTTACCTTTCATAATGTATGGATCTATAACTTCGTACAAATTCGTTCAATATACATAAATTTTCACTTAAAATATTACTTTACACGTTATATGACGTACCCGTTTTTCTGAAAAGGGAAACTAACATCGAGAACTCATGCATCATGCGACGGAGCCAGATTATGATAAATAGTCAATAAAACCTGATTAGGGACGACATTTATGAGTTTAGACATTACACGAAATTTTTAAAAGTACACTCCTTATAATGATTTCATTAACATTAAACTCGTCAAGATATACACTTCTTTTATTAGTAAAAATCAAGAAATTTGTTTTATGGTATTTAGGAAGAGTTTATTGGTGGTCAACCATTTCATTACACTGAAGAGTTCTGAATGAAATAGGGGAAGGTGGGGTAAGACGGACTACTTAACACAAAAATGAGTCTAGAAACCACATTTATATAATTTTGGGAGTTTTTAGGGGTGTGGTGGTGCTTTGGGGGTGTTATTTTAAAGTCCACACCTGGTCACGGTTTTTAGAGGAAAAGACTGAAACACGAGATTTTACCAAATCAATATTTTTATTGTACCAAAAACGAATCACGGGGTAAGATGGACCCCAGGGGTCCATCCTTACTGGCACAACTCACACACAAAAACCTCTTCCTCATCATCCTCTACCCCTGCACATTCCTCATGTGCCCATCTCTTGCAAATGGCGCAACAAACCCACCCTTCCCCTCGCACAGAATTACCAAACGTGTCATTGCAATAGAAGCACTTGGTTGAATCTCCATCCTCACTGTCACTGTCATGAGCCCAGGTAGGCCCAGCTTTCGCTTGCTTTGCTTTTTTCTTTTGTGTCATGCTTTTGTTTGGTGACGTGAAGGACATCCAGCAACCAATATCTGAACCTCGCCCTTTCTGCTTGGGTTTAGAGGGGGGGTTCAATCTCTCCCCATGGGTCCGTCTTACCCCACCGTCCCATACATCCTTAGCTGTATCAGCAGCTTTGTATGAAAAAGGAAGTTGTATCTTCTGCAAACATTATGAAGATCAGTATATCAGATGAACGTGGATGGTCATTTATATATAATAAAAATAACAGTGGACTAGAGCTGATCCCTGTGGTACACCATGTTTGACAAACGTAAAGTTGAACAAACCCTATTTACTACTACAAAAATGATATCCAATGGACAAATAACTTTTAAACCAATCACTGACTGCTCCTCTAAAGCCGTAACAATATAATTTGTTAAGTAAAATATTAGGGTCTATTACATCAAACGCCTTACTCAAAGCCATAAATATTGATATCATTATTTCTCTGTTCACCTTAGCTATATTTGCATTTTCCATAAGGCGATGCTTATCGACTATTGAAGTAAAATGTGCATTTAAAGAATATGCATCAGTAGTATCATCAGTACTTTCTTTATTATCAACATTTAATTTCTCTTTTGATTTTTCTTAATTTGTTTTCAAAGAAGATTGTTTATAGACAACCAAGTGTTTTTCATGTCTCCTCTATGTTTGGAAATTTGCTTGTATTTAATAGTTATATTTTGCAATTTTGATTATTTCAGTTAATTTGTTTCTGTATTGGGCATATTGTATTTCAGGAATTTTGCTCTGCAATAATTCGACTTATTTCATTATAACTTTTCTCCACCATATTCAAGCCAGTTAACGTGTTTCTTAGCTGACTGTATTCAGATAAAGTTGCTAGACTATTACCACTTATAATCCATAATGTCCTCTCTTTATTTTTCATCATCTTAGATATTTTCCTGTACCAAAGCAAAGGCCTCCTTCAAGCATGTTTTTAATTACTGAAATATTTAAATTATCAGAGTAACCGTCAAATAACGTTTTTCCTTATATGTACCCATACAGAAAACGTTAACATGTCGATGGGAAGGAAACTATTAACTTTCCCAACATCGTTTGGTTTATTAATCATCGAGAAGACTTAGAATGATATATCTTTCATTCAAGTACTATGGTATCCAAAGGGCACAAGGGCCTACCAAATTTCCACCAAAGGCTACCCCATATTTTTTGATCTGCATGACCTATTCAGTACTTCATTGCAGCCTCAAATTAACTGCATCTGACCTTATTTAGCTATATGTTAATTGTAGTTAAACTGAAGTGAACAAAACTCAAACAGTAGGCTGTTTCCCTGACAAGCCTTCAGAAGTCACAAAGTTCTTCATAATTAGTGATTGAACCAATCTTCTCATCTGAAAAGGTTAAATTTAATGTCAGGTTAACTTGTTCTGTGTTACGTATTCACTAGACAGCAGCACAAAATAAGATAGCAGTAAACAGAGGAAAAAGAACAACTGCATTGGATTGCTCATGTAAATAAAAAAACGCTGAAAAGATTTCAAGGGGCGTGGCTATAATGACTAAACTTAGAAATGTAGCCCTAAACAGGCTTCATTGGGATTTATCATCCTCTTTAATTCAATAAGAATGAGTTTAAATGCAGCAAATTTAAAGAAATTCATATTTATTTATTGCTCTGCTTATACAATGTACAAAGAACATATAAACTGGTGTTGTAACAACTATATAAAAATGGATCAGTAAAAGCTTTCTTATACATATAGGCCTACAGCATGGAACCACCATTTGCAAGCAAGTCAGATGCTTTAGTGACAGAATGGGGTTATCTGGCAAACTTTTTTCCTGAAACTGTACTGTGCATGTTTAAAACACATTTATTTCAGAAGTTTTGAGCGATGATTCCTCATTTCATGAAAGTAATATAAGTTACTCATCACTAAAACACTTGGTTTTGAATAATAAATATTACACATTTTGGTTTAAAGGGAAAATATTTGTGAATAAAAAGCGTTAAGAACTGCATGTTTTAAGTTTAAACATTATTGTAACCCCTCCTGGAAACCTCTTCAGAGATAATTATCAGCCTCTTACATGGTAAATTGGTGTCAATTGTTACTCCAATTAATTTTTTTTAACTTCTATTATGATAATAGATTTAATAATTCAGTTAATCCAAATGTATATTTTGTTTGCTAATGAAAATAATGGAATTTGCCTTATGGATATTTCAAAAAGTTTGTCAGTAGTCAGTCAGGCCACAACTTTCACTGTATTACCATCTTTGCGAGAAAAAAAAAGACATGTGTCATCTGCGACCATAATGAAGTTAAATACTGTATACTTGAAGGGCTTGGAGCAGGGTTGGTAAAAAACCATGTTTTGAAAAAACCAAAAACCAATGGGTTTTTAATATACAGCCTGTAGGATCATATATATATATATATATATATATATATATATATATAATATATATTGAGGAAATTGAAAACTTTTAGTATTTCTCATATAATTTAAATTGCTGACAATTAGAAAAAAGAAAGAAATCAATAGTTTAACCATAAACTAAATAAAATAAACATTTAACTTGACTTTGTGCATATAGCTAAACAAATATTAAAAAAATAAAAACCCTTTAATGTATAATACAGCACTGAATAGAAAAATAAACAAAAGAAAAATATATTGTTCTTTGGCCTTTAAGTTTATAGATATAGCCTCTAAATTTATTTCACATTAGCTTTGTTAAAACATTTATACATCAGTACAAGTTTAGAAGCTGTATCATCTCCTAATTTATTTCTTAATTTGGGGGGTGCTACTGACAGGTACCTATAAAAGTCCTACAACAATTTATCATAAATTCAAGACCTAAAATTAATTACTTTAGATGTCACAAATACAATTTTAAGATATGTATATAGTGTAAGGGTTTTATCAGCTATAATGTATTTGTTTTGAAGTTGTAGCAAAGTTTGTTTTAACCCAGCTATTTGTATTTTTCTTGTTCTACTTTGCCCACAACAACAACCTTAAGAGTTTCAACTGTTCAATCAAGAATTAAAGTTACATTTGCAGTTTTAAAACAGGCTTGTAATGGGTTTTATTGATAAATTATGAAATAAAGGGATCTTCATTTCCTTGTTGGTTCCTTACTCTTTACACTCAAGGCCTATCCTAACTAAAAACATTGTAAATTTTTAATTCAACTTGCGTCACAGGTTGAATTAAAAATTTATTACAGTAATTTAACTCGCTCAACAACATAAAATTAAACTCAGAACTTTAACACTAACAACAATTATGGAAGACTTGGACAAAAGGGCAAAAACCCAGACTAAAAAACAAAAACACAGACCTTGGGGACTATGGCACCATCTCAAAACTACAAAAAATTAATGAGAAAAAATCAGCACGTAAAGATGCCATCACCAAACTGTAAAATGATCACAAACAGAAAGAACCTACAAGATATGATCTTGATACAACATTAAATTTGGTTAATATTCGTCTTTTAACCCGCTCACGCGCGGCTAAATCAATACAATATATTGAATTGCCATTCAAAACTGACTAAGAAAATATATATCATAATTCTATCACAAACATCACTAAACTGAATCCAATTTGAAAAAAAAGCAAGAACAAAACCCAACCAGCTAATTAAATCGCAGAGTAGCGAAAAAATAGCCCAACCAGGAAAAGTATTTTATGAAAAAAGTACATTATAGCCAAAGCAGGAAATATATTTTATTAAAAAAAGTAATTTCAACAAATTTGCACAACATAAGATATATATTTTCTTAGTCAGTTTTGAATGGCAATTCACTATATTGTACTGATTTAGCCGCGCGTGAGAGGGTTAAAAGACGAATACTAACCGAATTTAATGTTGTATCAAGATCATATCTTGTAGGTTCTTTCTGTTTGTGATCATTATACAGTTTGGTGATGGCATCTTTACGTGCTGATTTTTTTCTCATTAATTTTTTGTAGTTTTGAGATGGTACCATAGTCCCCGAGGTCTGTGTTTTTGTTTTTTAGTCTGGGTTTTTGCTCTTTTGTCCAAGTCTTCTATAATTGTTGTTAGTGTTAAAGTTCTGAGTTTAATTTTATGATGTTGAGCGAGTTAAATTACTGTAATAAATTTTTAATTCAACCTGTGACGCAGGTTGAATTAAAAATTTACAATGTTTTTAGTTAGGATAGGCCTTGAGTGTAAAGAGTAAGGAACTAACAAGGAAATGAAGATCTCTTCTCTTTATTTCATAATTTATCAATAAAACCCATTAGAAGCCTGTTTTAAAACTGCAAATGTAACTTTAATTCTTGATTGAACATTTGAAACTCTTAAGGTTGTTGTTGTGGACAAAGTAGAACAAGAAAAATACAAATAGCTGGGTTAAAACAAACTTTGCTACAACTTCAAAACAAATACATTATAGCTGATAAAACCCTTACACTATATACATATCTTAAAATTGTATTTGTGACATCTAAAGTAATTAATTTTAGGTCTTGAATTTATGATAAATTGTTGTAGGACTTTTATAGGTACCTGTCAGTAGCACCCCCAAATTAAGAAATAAATTAGGTGATGATACAGCTTCTAAACTTGTATTGATGTATAAATGTTTTAACAAAGCTAATGTGAAATAAATTTAGAGGCTATATCTATAAACTTAAAGGCCAAAGAACTATATTTTTATTTTGTTTATTTTTCTATTCAGTGCTGTATTATACATTAAAGGGTTTTTATTTTTCGAATATTTGTTTAGCTATATGCACAAAGTCAAGTTAAATGTTTATTTTATTTAGTTTATGGTTAAACTATTGATTTCTTTCTTTTTTCTAATTGTCAGCAATTTAAATTATAAGAGAAATACTAAAAGTTTTCAATTTCCTCAATTTATATATATATATATATATATATATATATATATATATATATATATATATATAATCCTACAGGCTGTATATTAAAAACCCATTGGTTTTTGGTTTTTTCAAAACATGGTTTTTTACCAACCCTGCTCCAAGCCCTTCAATTATACAGTATTTAACTTCATTATGGTCGCAGATGACACATCAGTCTTTTTTTTTTTCTCGCAAAGATGATAATACAGTGAAAGTTGTGGCCTGACTGACTACTGACAAATTTTTTGAAATATCCATAAGGCAAATTCCATTATTTTCATTAGCAAACAAAATACACATTGAGATTAACTGAATTATTAAATCTATTATCATAATAGAAGTTAAAAAAAATTCATTGGAGTAACAATTGACACCAATTTACCATGTAAGAGGCTGATAATTATCTCTGAAGAGATTTCCAGGAGGGGGTTACAATAATGTTTAAACTTAAAACATGCAGTTCTTAACGCTTTTTGTTCACAAATATTTTCTCTTTAAACCAAAATGTGTAATATTTATCATTCAAAACCAAGTGTTTTAGTGATGAGTAACTTATATTACTTTCATGAAATGAGGAATCATCGCTCAAAACTTCTGAAATAAATGTGTTTTAAACATGCACAGTACAGTTTCAGGAAAAAAGTTTGCCAGATAACCCCATTCTGTCACTAAAGCATCTGACTTGCTTGCAAATGGTGGTTCCATGCTGTAGGCCTATATGTATAAGAAAGCTTTTACTGATCCATTTTTTATAGTTGTTACAACACCAGTTTATATGTTCTTTGTACATTGTATAAGCAGAGCAATAAATAAATATGAATTCTTTAAATTTGCTGCATTTAAACTCATTCTTATTGAATTAAAGAGGATGATAAATCCCAATGAAGCCTGTTTAGGGCTACATTTCTAAGTTTAGTCATTATAGCCACGCCCCTTGAAATCTTTTCAGCGTTTTTTATTTACATGAGCAATCCAATGCAGTTATTCTTTTTCCTCTGTTTACTGCTATCTTATTTTGTGCTGCTGTCTAGTGAATACGTAACACAGAACAAGTTAACCTGACATTAAATTTAACCTTTTCAGATGAGAAGATTGGTTCAATCACTAATTATGAAGAACTTTGTGACTTCTGAAGGCTTCTCAGGGGAACAGCCTACTGTTTGAGTTTTGTTCACTTCAGTTTAACTACAATTAACATATAGCTAAATAAGATCAGATGCAGTTAATTTGAGGCTGCAACGAAGAGCTGAATAGGTCATGCAGATCAAAAAATATGGGGTAGCCTTTGTTGGAAATTTGGTAGGCCTTGGTGCACTTTGGATACCATAGTACTTGAATGAAAGATATGTCATTCTAAGTCTTCTCGATGATTAATAAAGCAAACGATGTTGGGAAAGTTAATAGTTTCCTTCACATCGAACATGTTAACGTTTTCTCTATGGGTACATATAAGGAAAAGCGTTATTTGACGGTTACTCTGATAATTTAAATATTTCAGTAATTAAAAACATGCTTGAAGGAGGCATTTGCTTTGGTACAGGAAAATATCTAAGATGATGAAAAATAAAGAGAGGACATTATGGATTATAAAAGTCAGCTAAGAAACATGTTAACTGGCTTGAATATGGTGGAGAAAAGTTATAATGAAATAAGTCGAATTATTGCAGAGCAAACTTCCTGAAATGCAATATGCCCAATACAGAAACAAATTAACTAAAATAATCAAAATTGCAAAATATAACTATTAAATACAAGCAAATTTCCAAACATAGAGGAGACATGAAAAACACTTGGTTGTCTATAAACAATCTTCTTTGAAAACAAATTAAGAAAAATCAAAAGAGAAATTAAATGTTGATAATAAAGAAATTACTGATGATACTACTGATGCATATTCTTTAAATGCACATTTTACTTCAATAGTCGATAAGCATCGCCTTATGGAAAATGCAAATATAGCTAAGGTGAACAGAGAAATAATGATACCAATATTTATGGCTTTGAGTAAGGCGTTTGATGTAATAGACCATAATATTCTACTCAATAAATTATATTGTTACGGCTTTAGAGGAGCAGTCAGTGATTGGTTTAAAAGTTATTTGTCCATTGGATATCATTTTTGTATCAGTAGAAAGTGTTTGTTCAACTATTGCGTTTGTCAAACATGGTGTACCACAGGGATCAGCTCTAGTCCACTGTTATTTTTATTATATATAAACGACCATCCACGTTCATCTGATATACTGATCTTCATAATGTTTGCAGAAGATACAACTTCCTTTTTCATACAAAGCTGCTGATACAGCTAAAGATGTATTTCATTCAGAACTCGTCAGTGTAATGAAATGGTTGACCACCAATAAACTCTTCCTAAATACCATAAAACAAATTTCATGATTTTTACTAATAAAAGAAGTGTATATCTTGACGAGTTTAATGTTAATGAAATCATTATAAAGGAGTGTACTTTTTAAAATTTCGTGTAATGTTTAAACTCTTAAATGTCGTCCCTAATCAGGTTTATTGACTATTTATCATAATCTAGCTCCGTCGCATGATGCATGAGTTCTCGATGTTAGTTTTCCTTTTCAAAAAAACGGGTACGTCATGTAACGTGTAAAGTAAAATTTTAAGTGAAAATTTATGTATATTGAACGAATTTGTACGAAGTTATAGATCCATACATTATGAAAAGTAAGAAATTGTGGTTTCGTACGTTTTGGCTCTATTATTGTTATTTACTGCAGACTGCCACACGATATTGCCCGTAGCTGATTAAATCTAGCGAAATTGGCAACTCGTGCAACAGATTAACAAAGATTGTTCTCAAATAATTTTTGTGCTGGCTCCCTGGGTGGATAGTGATTCATAGTTACTCCTATCGGTGTACTGAGAGAAATGAAATTAAAAATGTAGGTCTTTAGATCCGTGCTGACAATTTTTACGTTACCAGAAAGTTATTAATATTTTTTACTAGTTTATTTGTTAAGGGCGTTACTTTTTATTCAGGCTATACTCTTGGCCTATATAAATTTTTGGCTTACTTATTTTTTATAGATTTGAGAATATGTTAATGGAACGAATTCGTTTGCTAAATCAATTTTTTAGTGAATTTTTAATGTTGATATTGTTTTAGTTGATTAATTCTCTTGAAGGTGAAAAGTTAAACGAAACAAGACCAAAAAGAACTTTTGAACGCCACTATATATATATATCTATATATATATATATATATATATCAGACACCTTAAATTTAGAAACTACTTGAAACGCGTAATAGATAGAACATTTCCAAAAACAGTGATTTCGCATATCTACATTGTATAATTCAGCTCATTGAACATCAAATTAAACAAGAATGACATTTGTAATTTAAACAGAAGCATAAGTTAGCAGAAAATCGGTCTCATTATATAACGTTAAGATAATATTTAAAATTAAAATAAACGGATTGTAGAAGGCACAGTTATGCGGGTCGTGCCAAAAATTTCCATTATCTTTTATAAACACCCATCGAAAACGTCGTTTTATTGGGGTAGACTAGTTAAAACTTAAAAAGCGAGCTATATTAACTTTGAAAACTCTATTTAAAATAATTAATTGGATCGTATTCATTTTATTTGTACTTAAATGTGTATAATCAGTAGTTATCAAAATATATTTAAATACAGGTTGTTAATAATAATAACTTAATGAGGGATAATGTTTCCATTTGTTTTACATACTGCCTCGTCAGTCATATATGGGTGACGTGGCAAAATCCCTATAGACCGAGTCAAGAAGCTGTCATATTTTGAGGTAGCGATGGTATTACATGTTATGAAATACCTTTTATGAAGGTTGGCTTCCTTTTTAAACAGTTCTCGAAACTGGTACTTGATTGTAGAGAAGGTTAAGGGCAAGTTTATACATGGAAGAGTGTATAGAGCAGATTACAGCATTTTAGAGCCGCAAAAATAGTAACTTACGAGTTATTTTCACGCTTTTTGAGTTTTGATCATTTGGGGGGAGACGCATCTTTTAATATACGAATTATTCCTATATATATATTATTAATATCTTGCGTCGATCTCATAAGATCGTGTAATAACTCGGACTTTATGCGATTCTTATGCAAAATAGTATTGCATGGGATAAGTATAGTCGTTCTTGCTTATACCTTAAACGTTTACCCTGCAGAATATCGTGATGCATGTATGTTTATTTTTCATTTATCTAAATGAAAAAAACTTTAACTGACTTTCTGTATTTAGTAATTTTTAACACGCAAATTACCCGAAGAAATAGTTTATTATGAGCTTGTATATTACGCAAGAAGGTGTGATATAATATATATATATATATATATATATATATATATATATTTGATATTAATTCGCAAAATTAACAGAAAACATTTTGACAACTGGTACTGGCATTTTTATTCAGTATTCCAGTATTCTTTTGGAAATATTTAAGAAAAAGGATTTAAAAGTTGGATCGTACCTAGACGGGACAATATACGGACTCACAGTTAGCGAAAATTGTTATTAATAATAATAAAAATAGGAATTAAGTAATAAAATGATTTATTTTAGTTGTGTAAAGTGTTTAAATTCTAATTATTTATTTAATAAACAGAATTTCTTTTAAAATATTAGGCTCTCTTTAAGGTGAAAATTCATCTGTATTGATAGCGATTTAAAATAAATGGCAGTACCTGACAACTATCATCATATAAATTAAAATATATGGTGGTATTTAGCAACCAAATGGCTGAATAATATATGAATTAATTTAATAAATATTGCTATCTGGCATCTCAGTCTTCTATTGGATGATTAATATATGGTTTAATTAAATATATAGCACAAACTGGCAACTCAGCCTTCTATTGGCTGGTGAATTAAATACATGGCGCTATCTGGCAACTCAGCCAACTGGCTGATTAGAGGTCTATAAAAGAGCGGGAGGCGGACGACGGAGTCATACAAGCTCGGCTCCCAGCCGAGCGAGGACCTCTGGTCCTTTCTGTTTCTGGCCCTTTGGGTGGTGAGGAAACCCCTTCTCTCCCATAGAGGCCTCTTAGGTCAGGTATACCCCTTTGGGGGGAATAGCTTGGGGGAGAACTCCGCCTCCAAGTTGCGTGCTTCTTGCAATCCCATTTTGGGATTGCCAACAAAGGGTGGTACTCTCTCTCTCTCTCTCTTTCTGCCCCTTTGGGGGAATAGCTTGGGGGAGAACTCCGCCTCCAAGTTGCTTGCCCCTTGCAATCTCATTTTGGGGTTGGCAACAAAGGTTGGTACACACACACTCTCTCTCTCTCTCTCTCTCTCTCTGCCCCTTTGGGGGGAATAGCTTGTGGAAGAACTCCGCCTCCAAGTTGCATGCCCCTTACAATCTCATTTTGGGGTTGGCAACAAAGGTTGGTACACACACTCTCTCTCTTTGCCCCTTTGGAGGGAATAGCTTAGGGGAGAACTCCGCCTCCAAGTTGCATGCCCCTTGCAATCCCATTTTGGGGTTGGCAACAAAGGTTGGTACTCTCTGTGTTCTCTCCCTCTCTCTTTCTTTCTTTCAGCCCCTTTGGGGGGAATAGCTTGGGGGAAGTCGGGCGGGGCTTAGCCACAAAAGGGGTTGGAGGTTGGTATCAAAGGGGTGGGTGGGGGTGCCTTGGCAACGAAAGGGGGCGGGGGGGACTCTTGCAACATAGCCGGTGGGGGTGGCTCTCTTGCAACATTACGTAACATTTCTGCACTCTGGCATTTTGACACCATACTACTGACTTACCAGAAGTGCTAGCTTAGCAGATGTCAGTGGTGACCGGCAATAACTCCATAAGGCGTGTGTGTCAATTCAAAACGGTCATGATAGAGATCCAGCTATCAAATTGTTAGAAACTGCTCAACCTGGGTCTCTCAATAATGCACGGTGGCTGACAAAAACAAATCGTCTCTTACGTTATTACATGTCGCACGAAAAACCGTAAGAGACACTTCGAAGGATTGTTCATTTTATACTGAACTTCCATGCTCTTGCATGATTCTACAGTATATCAAAGCAAACTGGTCTTGCCAAGATGGGGCCAAAAACTTTTTCTTCATGATTAAGCTCTATCAAAAACCACATACAATCAACCAAGACATTATTCGTCCTGTGTTACAAAACAACTGTTATTTTTGTCATCCTGAAAATATCCTTTTATCTGTTATCGCTGACAAGAATAAGAATATTCGGAAGCTAACAGTGTTGTATCGGGTGAAATTCGAATGTTTGACAAGAAATCCATCAGTCAGGCTCAACTTCTCAGCTTCGACCTACATAGATATGATTGATTCGAACGAAATGGATATTACTGTTCCTTCCTTACTCGCGGATATTATAAGTAGTACTGATGACTGCCAAAAACCCGTAATTCTTGACATATACCCGTGTCATTTCTAGGCAGTTAAAATAAATGTGAAGGAAAGCTCCTCTACAAGTGAAATGTCTACGGACATAACGCCCGCCATGGAATGGTTATTCTCAGCAAGAAATCTCGGATAGAGAATCCAAAAAAGGAAAAAAAGTCAGATTTTAAGTGAATTAACAAGAGGATAGCAGTTACACTTCATATAATTTAGTGATGAACACATGTTTTGGTTTATAAAAGGAAATATTGTTATAATTTTTAACCAAACTAAATTTGTTTCAAAATTTTGGCGTTTCTTCAAAACTGAGGTCAAAGTTACGAGAATGCACATATTCATAGGCTTTAAAAGTTTTAATAGTAATTGGGTACTAGAGCACCTTTTCAGCCATGTTTCATACTGACAACTTGAGTTCGATATATTTTCGCCCCGCCATACATACATAGTGTTTCATTATTTTAAATGCACCTAAAAAGAAAGTGAATTATGGGCATGAAAGCACATCTCTATATGTGAATTAAATAATAATAATAATAATAATAACAACAATTCCTTCAAAAAGCAAAGAATAAGTGGTATAAATAAGTAAGGTATATACAATACTGCATAATTTTTTATATAATTTGGAAAGTATTGAGTATAGTATGAATGGTATGAAAAACAAATTTGAAATTACTTAGAAGGACAGGTAGAAACACAAAGATGAAATACAACTAAGTGAATAAGAAAACAAACAATGGTATATAGAAAGATCAATTACGAAGTAGTCGGTAGCAACATAAATCAAGGATATAACAGCCACTGTTATATACAGAAAACTAATTTCGGAAATATTTGGTAGGAATGGGGCACAGGTGTTTTTTACAAAATTAGGGCATGTTTTCCTTGTATTATTTTTAGCAAAAAACATGGAAGAACCCCCCCCCCCCCCCCCCCCCCCCCGAAAAAGAGTTTTTATTAGGTTTTTTTTTCGTAAATTATGTAAAAATAAAAATTGGTCTACATGGACAAACATCTTATAATCCTTTGAAGTAGGTAGGCAGATGCTACTACCTACTCATTTTAGTACTTTTTTCCCCTTGTTTTCACATACAAATTAAGACCCTTTAATTTTATTTAATTATACTTTTATTGATCATCAGTTTATGAAATTATCAACTTTGAAAGTCACCCAATATTTGCATATTTTGCTAATATTGTACCAGAAAATTAATATAGCTACTAAACTCTTGGCCATCACATGATTTTGATTAGTAGAGAGTATTGCTGAGTATTTGGACTACATTATATGAAGAAATGAAAAATTCGGTGTTGTAATACATTTTTAGCTAGATCAGGACACGAAATAACATCACCTTTTTCTTTTCCATTTGACAAAACATTTCATAAACTAAGAAAGACAGCCCTGTGTATTGGCTTCAAAATGACACTAAAATTATTATGCTAGGACAAATAGCGCTCGAGTTGAATTATAGAATTTTGAAAACAGCAAACTTTGAATGTCAGATCAAAATTTAGTGACCTCTATCTCGAGAAGTAAAAGTCACGGGGGTCTGAATTTTTGAGGGTGAGTGTTTCTTGTGCATACCAAAGGGCATGCCAAATTTCATCAAAATCGGCGGGGGTTCATGTAAAATATGTCCTATTCTTTATTGATTTCATGAGGCCTTCTTAGGAAGAAGTGGCTAATCGACAAAAGTAAAAAACGCCAGAAAACACAGTTAAAGTTGTACCAAATTTTAAAATGCCATAACTTTTGAACTTTTGAAGATACTCCGTCGAAATATCTTCAAAATTTAAAAAGTTATGGCACTTTCAAATTTGGTACAATTTTTAACTGCGTTTTCTGGCGTTTATTACTTTTGTCGCAAAGCCACTTTTTCCTAGGAGGAATGACCTCTATATAAAATATTTTAATGTGCCCCCTCTTCATCTGTAAATTCAGAATTTTCTTCACGTGCATCATCAGCCATCTCGCTCAAAGAAAATGCGCTTGACTTGTCTGAGTTAAGGCATTGTAGAACAAATTTTGGTTGAGGACTTGGTTCTACATTACTGTAATTACATCTTTTGTCTCCAACCTCAAACTTTCAGAGATGAAAACTAATTTTCTTGCCCTGTCATTTGTTAATCTATTCTATTTGTCCGAGTGAACATTGCTCTATGTGCTAAATGTGCTAAATTCACATTAAAAGACAGAGCAAACAAAAATTGGTTCCATTTAAAATAATTATTATATTTATATTAAAAGCCGCACATGTCTATATACAGTATATTATGTATGTATACTGTGTATATATATATATATATATATATATATATATATATATATATATATATATAAGTTGAAAATACTGTTATAATGGTAAAAAATGTTTTAAAATTATATACTTTACATTATTTAAAATTTAAAGCTATTTTACAAAAAAAAAAAAAAATACAAGAAAAAGAAACGAAGGCCCTTTTTTTTTGGCTGCTCAAAGAAACCTTTTATATTCAAAAAACGAACAACGTTTTTTTTTGGTTTTACATCTCTAGGCAGAAATAGATAATTATTAACAGCTTACGCAAGTTGAATCCAGAAATGCTCATATAAGAAAATTGGGGAGCCTAACATCGAAAACTCTCGGAATGGTAGATACTTAACAAATATGCCAAAAAAGACTAAGTAAAAATAAAGCCACATACAATAGAAATAATTTGAAAATGAGGTACTTGGAAGGACCATCGTGAGAAAAGTTTGAAGTGGAAACTTAACAGTACTCTAAATGGCTGATGGCCACATACGGATGTCATGTCCTTTCTCATAACAACGCATACGCATCCCGCATAAAATAGTTCAAACACAGTTCGCTTTGCTCCAGCTTAAGAGCTAACACACAAACGCAGGATCGGTACGAGAACAAGTTTGTCTTTGGCAATACTGCAAACGCTTCACGCCCATTCGTTTACGTAGTGTATTAGTCCAGGCAATCTAGAGCAAAAATAGCTTCAACCTGGGCAAAATTGCTTCAGAAGCTTTCTAAACAGTTTCCAGCTCAGGAACCATTGCAGAATAACATATCCAACATCCGACAAAATTGGACCCCGGGAACACCCCCAAAAATGAAATTCAAAATGGCGGACTGGCAGTTTCCTACGAAATACAATAAATTTTAATTTCGCTTTGTAGAGAGAGTTATGACGTTTTTCTTGATCAGTAAAATGTTTTAAAACACATTTTCGTTTCTAAATTAACCTATATGACACTAAAAATTGTATTAGGCGGCTAGTATTAAACTATGACGTCACGTAATGTAAATAAAATATACTGTATGGAGTGTATGTGAGAATGGACATTGCTACATCTTTATAAACTTATATTATATACAACTCTTTAATTCCTACTACCCACTATCAAATCTGCGTATTTGTGCTTGTCATTTTCTTTAAAACTGTTATTATGTACTCCTTTTAAATACTGCAACACAGTTTATTAATTTGTGTTTTCTGTTTCAGACTGACTCGGTGTACGGCTGACTCGGTGTGCGTCCGCCTTCAAGAATGCAGACCCCTGAAGAATTGTGCGTGATTTGTAAGGAGAAATTGGACAGCGGACAGGAAGTGGTTCACATCTCGCAAAAAGGAGCAGATGGTATAAATGCATCCAGCCGCAGCCGTGGAAGCGATGTTGTTGCAACAGCTGGAATAAGTGTTCACGTTGTATGTAGGAAAAGGTTTACGGATAAAAAGACCATTGAAATAAAGAAGCGACAGACCGCAGCCGAGGCAATACCAAGGAAAAGTGCTCGTTTTCATGAATACGCATTTTCCAGTGCTACTCACTGTTTGTTTTGTGATACCTTTGTGGACTTTTTTTCCAAACACAAACCAAAATCAGAGCATGTCAAAATAAGAACTACAGAGTTCTCCGAAACCATAAAAAGGTGCTGTGAAAGCCGCTGCGATGAATGGTCGTTTAATGTAAAAGGCCGTCTGGAGTATTATCTTCGTGATCTTCCTGCTGCAGATTGTGTCTACCATCACACCTGCAGCGTAAATTTTCGAAGTGGAAAAAACATTCCTCGCGCATACTCCTCCGACGATCATGATTCGAAGAAAGGGAGACCAACTAATGAAGAGCAACACCAAGCATTCCTTCAGACCTGTGCTTACCTGGAAGAGAATGATGATGAACAACTGTTGATTGGAGACCTAATTTCCAAAATGGAGGAATATCTTCAAGGAAGTCAGAGCTCTGTCTACGAACGCAGGCACATGAAGAGAAAGCTTTTAGAACGTTACGGAGACAAGATCATAATATCAGGTGAAAGTGGGAAGGCAGATGTAGTAACACTACGAGAGACAGCTAATGAAATTCTTATAGATTATCACAAAAAGTCGAAAGAATGTGATATAGATATAGAGCTACAGAAGATTTACCTAGTAGAAGCTGCTGCAAAAATAATCAGAAGTGATATCAAGTCTGTCGACTCGCCTAGAAAAGATGTGTATCCATCTCCAAATGACATCACTGCAGAAAGTGCTCTTGATTACATTCCCAACAGTCTGAAATTGCTATTATCAAAAGCATTTGCGGGACTATGTCAACAGATAGGTTTGTCGGTTCAGCTACACCACAACTTTAGGTCAAGGTACCTTATTGACGTTCTCCATCAGCTGGGTTACTGTTCGTCGTATGCAGAAGTAACAAGATTCGAAAGAAACGCGGCGCTGGCAAGTGGGTCTGGCTCTTTTACTGTTGATGAAAACACTGCAGTCCTTCTAGCAGCAGATAACGTCGATCATGATGTCTGCACTTTGGATGGGAAGAATACCTTTCATGGAATGGGTATGATTGCCGCAATAACTCCGAAGATCAAGATCCACCCTTCTATTCACAGGCGTAATGTTGGTGACAATGACATTAAGAAGATTGCAACCGTTGACATTAGGGAATATAGACACGCGAGAAGCATGTTGAGGGACATCTCATTCCGCGAACTTCCAGTACCCACTGCCACCATAAGTCGACTTAGTCTTCTCTGGCAGATATCTTCAGCAGAAAGATCAGGTCCAAGTTGGTCCGGAACAATGCAGGCAATTCACGGTGGATCAAGTGTCTCACATCCAGGTGTGGCGTCGATCACGTTCCTTCCCATCATAGATATGTCGCCAACTGACATGACCTGCATATTTTCGACATTACTATATTTGAGCAAGATAGCACGCGATCAAAAAGTCCCATGCATTATTACCTTTGATCAGCCTTTGTTCTGGAAAGCTTCCCAAATCATCAATGAACAGAGAGACCTGCAGGACATTGTTTTAATGCTGGGATCATTTCACACTCTGATGAATCTTTTGGGAGCAGTCGGTACTCTTATGAATGGTTCAGGATTGTCTGAAGTACTTCAAGAAATATACGGACCAAATGCCGTGCAACACATGATGTCTGGAAAAGCTGTTTCAAGAGCGATACGTGGTCATATGATAGTAGATGCAGCTCTTAGTACCTTACTAGTCGCAGACGTTTTCCCTCGTAATGAAGATGGAACTCCTCATGACCTCCATAAGGAAGCTTGTGACCTGCTCGACGATGTTATGACCGCCAAACAATCAGTTGAGGATGTGGAATCTTCGAATGCATTGTCTCAGATTGCTACCACTTTGGATGCGAAGAAAACTGACCTACAATCTACTTCGCAAACAAGTCAACTCTGGTTGGAATATCAGCGAATGATCAACATTGCACGTTCCTTGATAACAGCAGACAGAACCGGCTCGTGGGATTTGCACTTGCAAGCTATGCTGGAGACCATCCCCATAATTGCAGCAGCCGGACATCACAATTACCTGAAATCGATATACCTGTACCTGCAGAAAATGTTAAGTTTGCCTTCTGAAAATCCAGCCGTTAACAAAATGTTCCAGGAAGGTAAGTTTGTGGTAAGAAGAAGCGACAGATTATGGGCCGGACTCGGCACAGACCTGGTGATAGAACAAGTACTAATGCGTTCCCTGAAAAGCAGAGGCGGACTGACACGCGGAAGTGGATTTACAGACATCCAAAGGACAACGTGGCTCTTTTCTATGCCTCTGTGTTCCACTTATAACTTAGCAATGCAGGAATACACCAGAGTTTTGTTGGAAAGTAGTGAACAGCACAAGGAAATGAGGGGAAGTAGACAAATCAGGGACAGTAATGACATGAAGAAAGTACTTGAACGTCTGGAATCCTTATCCCCATTCCATTCTACCTCGGGTCTCTGCAACATTGTAACAGGGCTAACTGCTGATCCTGGAGTTAACGTTCATCAATTGCATTCAATCGGTACGAACATTGTCGTAAAAATGATTGGGAAACAAGCCTTTACATATTCTGCCAAAAGATCTGACAAAGTGAAAACACTAGGATCTGCTTCTGCCGTTGTGATCACTGATGCTTCAGATATAGAAGTAGATCCTGCACTACTGTTTCAGAGAATGATGACTGTTGCCACTGGCGGAGACATGAATCTTGAAGATGTCATGTGTTACGAACTGTGTGCATATCCTCCTGCATTGTTCGAATCACGAAGTATCTTGAGGAAACCCGATAAGTCTCAGCTAGCTCATGCAATAATCAAATACACTGACACTTTACGCATGGAAGAAGTTCAAGAAATTCAGTGCACAGACCAGTACGTATTGGATGGTGGATCTCTACTACATCGTGTTTCCTGGCGTCAAGATGAAACATATGACAGCATCGCCAACTCATATGCCGATTTCACTCTGAAAACATATGGAAAAGCAATCATTGTTTTTGATGGCTACAGCAGCTCTCCTACGATCAAGGACATGACCCACAGAAGACGCAGCACCAAGACAAGCAGAAATGTGAATCTCAGTCCAAGCATGAAGTTTGTTGGCCAGAAGGAACACTTCTTGGCTAATGAAAACAACAAGCAAGCATTTATTTCCCTCGTAGGTGAGATGTTGAAGAAGCACGGGTGTACTGTTCACAACGCAGATGGGGATGCTGATGTGGACATCGTTCGTGCAGCAGTTTCCTCATCAGAAAATGCAACTACAACAGTAATAGGGGAAGACACCGACTTGCTGATTCTCCTTCTGTACCATGCCAAGGACAGTGGTTTCAAGTTGTACTATCGCAGCGATATAAGACGGGGACCATCTCCTAATCCTGTGTATGATATTCTCAGCATTCAATCATTGTTAGGCAATGACATCTGCAAGTATCTCCTGTTTGTGCATGCTTTCACGGGCTGTGATAGCACATCCAGAATTTTTTCGATCGGTAAAGCCAAAGCATTCGACACACTGATGAAGGTGGCTGAACTCCGTTCAGTTGCAAATACATTCTGTTCTGATTGTTGCCAACACTCTGACATTGAAGCCGCTGGAAGAAAGGCAATGCTTCTGTTGTATGGCTGCAAAACACTTGAATCCACTAACGCACTACGTCATCGAATGTTAGTTGAAAAGGTAGCTACAGCTAAATCTTTTGTTACACCCGAACGTTTGCCACCTACCGATGCGTCCACAAAGTACCACAGCTTTCGCACATACTTTCAAATACTAATCTGGAAGTCTACAGAAGAGAAGATCGATGCAGAACAGTGGGGTTGGTATGTAAAGAATAATTCCTACTACCCTACAGCCTGCGACAAGCCACCAGCTCCAAATTATCTACTCAACATGATCCGCTGCTCCTGCAAGACGAAATGTGCTACTTCAAGATGTGGATGCAAGCGTAATGGAATGCCCTGTTCAGCCGCTTGTGGCGAGTGCCAAATCAGTGGTTGCGATAACAACCCAAGTACCGGTAATCTATCCGATGATAGTGATGAAGAGGATTAATTTCTGTATGTTTGTGACCAGGTATCACTTCTTCTGTAATGAACATAACTTGAAACTGGGAAAAAAATAATTGTTGTATTATTGATTATAAAAATCTGTAAAAAGCTATATAACATTATATTTGCGTAATAACTGGTTGTGTTGTATATTGTTGAATTATTTAAAACATTACAACTGAAAGAAAAAGCATCAAATGTATCTCTATAAATAAAAGCGTAAATTATATATATTTTTTTTTCGTAGGAAACATCCAGTCCGCCATTTTGAATTTCATTTTTGGGGGTGTTCCCGGGGTCCAATTTTGTCGGATTTTGGATATGTTATTCGGCAATGGTTCCTGAGCTGGAAACAGTTTAGAAAGCTTCTGAAGCAATTTTGCCCAGGTCTAACTACAAATTGCCTGGACTATATACCTTTCTTCCCATTTACAGAGTTAGTGCTTTACTTGCGAGATTGCTTACGCGTTGTATCTCTCCCAAGAAAAACTATCTTTTCACAAAGACTACATTATCCCACTGGCTAAATAACTGATCTTGTTAGATACCGCTGTACCACTCCGTAGCTTAGGGCAGTGTTCATCGCGAGGGAAGCGAGCCTCTGGCGCAGTCACGGTAGCGAGTGCAGCGAAGAGCCAGCGAGAAAAGCGGCACAGTACCTTTTGATGAAGTCTTAAACAGGCGGCATGTTAATATACCTTCCTTGTTTTACATGAGTTACTGTTACTATCACTTAATTAATTACCTTCATTTCTCTTCACTACAGGACAACATAACGATGTTTTTTCCTTCATTAAGACATTAAAGTATCATTTCTTTCATTTCCCTGCCTTTATGAACTTATACCGTGTTCACCTTCAATACGACATCCTCAATCACGCCACCAATAGTAATATACTGTATATATATATATATATATGTGTGTGTGTGTGTGTGTGTATATATATATATATATATATGTATACACACATATATGTATATACAAAGCTGGGCACAAACCGTTAATCCGTTAATCGTTAATTAACGAAGTTAACTTTTTCGTTAACGATTTAACTTTTAAGTTAACTTTGAAAATCATTATCGGACTAATTAACTTCCGTTACATTTAACTTCCGTTAACTCAAGTCCGTTAACCCAAAAAATTCATAAATAAACGTTTAAAAGTTTATATTATTTTCAGTGCTGAGCAGGTGCGCAATTAATCCGCCACTGTTAATAGTGATGAACGAATTTCCATTTCCGCAGTGCAAAATCAGGCGATATATTTGTTTCCGTCGCCACAATTTGTGTCTTACCAAATATGGTAGTTATCTATGGCATTGGTTTGAGCAAAACATGGTCGACTGTAAAATCAGGCGGAAAGATTTGCCATTTGAGTTGAATGTTTCAACTTCTTTCAAGAAATATCACGAGCATTTTAAGGCACTTTCAATAATATATATGTAACAATTACAACAAATAACTACATTCGTTTCATTTGCAGTCTGTCTCTTGCGCAACATGTTTGTGCTAGTGAATATTTAAAAATAATCGTTGTCAAGTAAGTCATGTATATTTATAATATGTCTGTGAGTACCTTATTAGTAGTCTCCTTGATACATTTCAAGAACCATAAAACTGATCAGGTAAGATTTCAATTCTCATGTCACTTTATGACATAAATTAAGTCAATTGATGTCTTACAATGGGAGCGTTTTCACCTTAACCCTTTATGTCCTGGCGGTACTTCTAGGTACCACATCTTTAAAATCTCCATAATTATTTTTCTACCCGGTTGATCCTGCCAGTACTTTCAAGTCCCAATGTGAATTAGTTTCTTTATGAGATAATAGATGGCGTTGAGAAGTAAATGTGAGCGTGTGGCGCCAGAACTTGGTCAAGACCTGGCTGGAGACCAACTCCAAGGACTTGCTGACAGATGCTGCCTTCTTGGGTGAGCAAGTGTTGGTGGACTTGTTCATCAAGTTCAACACAACCATCCCCTCCAGTGCTGCAGTGGAGCGTTTGTTCTCTATGGGCAAGGACATCCTGAGGGCCAAGAGATCATCCCTGTCTGATGAAAACTTTGATATGCTAATTTTCATGAAGGGCAACATGCATCTCATGGACAAAATGGAGAACGAGAAGAAGAGGGAAAATTAAATTATATATATATTGTTTTTAATTTTTTTTATAATAAAAGTTAACGTTAACGGTTTATCGGTAACTTCCGTTACATGTTTAACGAATTAACGGATTAACGGTTAACGAAGTTAACTTTTTGGTTAACGGATTAACGGTTAACGAAGTTAACTTTTTGGTTAACGGTGCCCACCACTGTGTATATATATATGTGTGTGTGTGTGTGCGTGTGTGCGCGCGCGCTTTCTTGACTACCTTTAATCTTCGAGACAATCTTTAGGATACGCATCAAGTTCATTACGACAAAAACATGAGTGTATTGATAAAGCGGTGTCGCAATTAATTTACCTCTTTTTTCAGCGAAAATCACTAAATATAAGGTTAGACTAGAATAATTAGTTTATTTAGATTAGGTTAAATGTCCCAACCAAAACTGAAACTATGGCACTGTAACGATTTTGTGCAGTAGATACGCACATGTCCACATCGCTTAAGCGAGGTACCAACTTTTTCTAAATCCATATATAGTATCTAAAAAACTAATTAACCAAACCTAATTTAATCTAACCTAACTTCAGTGCCATCGAACCAAGAAGGACGTGATAAATGTCTTGGACGCTAGTGAGGATTCAAAAATTGTTTTCTGTGAAGTCATTGTTCAGAGTGAGTCAGAAGTCTGGAAACATAGGAACTATGCTTTTCAATGTAAATATACATAGAACTATGCTTTTCAATGCAAAAATATATGTATATTTACATTGAAAAGCATAGTTCCTATGTTTCCAGACTTTTGACTCACTCTGTATAGTAAGGTACTCTTTAACCCTCGAGCGGGCGGGCGCGCTGGTGCATAGAATGCGCCATGTTTAATAAATAATTAAAGTGTTCAATTTCTTATGAACCCATACACTAATAAATCCTAAAATATTCATTATAACTATGTCCGATGATAAATACAATATAGTTTTAAAAAATAACAAACCAGTAGTTTACTAATTTGCAAGAGTTATTCTCAAGTAAAATTTGGATCACCTGAAGATGAGGGCCCCCATGTATTCTTGTTTTTTGCTTTACAGTACCAAATATAATAATAAATTAAATTGAATGCCCGGTTAGGTCAACTGTACGCCCTTGACGATTGGATATTTTCGCTATTTTTAAAGAAGATATCATTTGGTAATTGACGCTGGGGGCCCTGATCTTCAGGTGATCCTAAAATTTGAAGGCGCTCCCGCTCGAGGGTTAACTAGCTAACCTAATCTAATCAAACCTTAACTAACCTAACCCAGCATAGCCTAGCCTAATCGGGACTAACCTCTTTTTCCCCACAATAAAAATGTTTCTCGTTGTTTTATATAATTTTTTAATATTCATAGGTACCAAAAGTGTTACCTTTTAAAACAATTACCCCACTACAGCTGTGGATTATCATACACTCGACTTCATTTATGCCCAGTTGCCTGCGCACTTGTGTGTGTGTGTGTGTGTGTTTACGCACACGAGTGTTTTATTTAGGCAGACTAAAAGTTAACATTATTATTTTATATGTACATAGCCTATAATCATATCTAAATCTCCAATCATTATATTTGTTCTGTGTAAAAGTCTTGTTCACGCATTTGCCTTATTATTGTATGTACATTGTACATACAATAATAAGGCAAATGCGTGAACAAGACTTTTCACAGAACAAATATAATGATTGGAGATTTAGATATGATTATAGGCTATATATTTTCCTTTCTTATATAGATATCATTAATATGAAGAAAAACAGGTAAGATACTTACGTCGTAATGCGAAGGCTTCAGGGAATGATAGATTAAGTAGAAAAAGGAGCTGCAAGCTTATTTTGTAGCTGAAATACAAAGGATTGCATTTTCCATAACAATCTCTGAAGGTCCATTGCCGGAGAACGCTCAGCAGATAAAAAACCATTGAATACATTAAAAAATAGTCACTCTTACAAGATGTTAAAGCGGTCCTTCTATCACTGGTTTCAGTGCTCCAACTTTTAGTTTTTAACTGCAGGTTCAAATAATGGTTTAATTTCATTCTGTCTTCATATTCATTTTTTGAAGTAATGTACGAGTTAGGAAGTTCACGCTTCGAGTCTAAAGACTTTTTTCCAACTTCATTCTCCGAATTAAGAGAAGTTTCTAACATTTCATTGTTGAAACACTGAAAACTTTTTTCTATATCACCTCCGGAATTGAGAATATTTTCCTTAAATATTCTTCTGGAAAGTTTTAAATATTCCTCGAAATTATTTTTTAATTTGGGATATTTTTTGGTGTCATTTTTGTACTTCAGAAAATTTCTTTGGACTCTTTTGGGTGTATACGAAAATGTTTCAGGTTTATTTTCATAAACGAGAATGAATGTTTCAACATTGCTTTGTAAACTAATTAAAGGAGAACAATATTCTAAGACCTCAGAAATTGACAGAAATGTTTTTGTTATACACATCAGATTTTCAATAGATTCGTTTGACTCATCATTAAAACTGTAAGTAATCTCGCATTTTAAATAAAGTTTTTGAATGAAAATTTTAAACTTATTTTTAAATTTAATTTGAAGTGATATTGAAGTTATTATACACTTACAGTCCTCTACAGATACATTATTATAAATGCAGTATGAATAAATCATTACTTGATTTACTGCCACTTCATTATTTTCCATATATTTGTATCTTATGTTTCTTAACCAAATATATAATTTAATAATAATAATATTTTGGTTTTTATCAAGTACGGGTGCGGCATCTTTAAACCGTGTTAGACTGAGTATAAAATTTATTTTGAAAGAGTTTTCTTTAAGCTCATCACAATTTTGTGTTATTTCTCTTTCGTGAGGCAAAAGGAATACGCTGATAATATTTTTACAGGTATTAAAAACTAAAACTGTAATATTTTTAATTTTATTGCTGTTACGAGACAAGTTTTTGTAAACGACGTCCCGTAAACCACAAATGCTTTTATTTTCAAAATCCTCCAATTTCACGTTACTTGTAATTGTTGCGTTGCTTGTTGCGTCCAATATTAAATTACTTTGCGGGTCTCTCATTGCTCCCGGCGCTGAATTCCCTCAAGGCATCCTCTTAATATCCACTTCTACGAAGAATATGGCTTTCATCCTTGAATTTACTGCAAGAAAAACAAAACACTGGTATTAGCGGCGGTTATGAATTCTTCCTAAAGTCTTAATAAATTGAGCAAACTACTTTTCTTATCTTTATGTAAAATAAAAAAATAAAGAAAACTTAACTCAGTATACATTCCTATAGTGAAACTAGGAACGTTACATACCCAGCTCGTATTTGATTCATACGGATATAAACTCGCCTTCAATAACAACATAACAAAGTCGGCTTAATTACAACATAACACATTACATCAGAGAGAAACAACAAATTGCCTCGTTCCACATGTATGACGTAATACAACTGTGATGGGTTAAAATAGTATGAGCAGTAAAGGATAACGCAATTGCCGGCTTTACATCAGGGACAGTGCTACGTATTACGAATATTTTATAGGTCATAAAATATACGTATAGGTTTGCATTGTAGGTATTGACTTTTGGCGTTGTTGCGGAGGGATCAATTTGAAATAATTTGCTTTACGAGCAAACAGAAAATTAGTGGTTCGACACACGAGAGGAATAAACGTATAGCATATTATAGTCTCCTCAGAGAATTAACATTTATTTATTATAGGTGTAACTGTACACTCTCGCGTCCTTCCTGTTATAGAAATTCCACGCGCTTCATGCCTTGTCTTATTGCAATCGATAAACACTACTTTTGATTTTCATACTTGAGGGGTCATCAGTAAAGCCTTATTTATAAGTACAAATTTATTTTTTCCAACTCCTGCCTTAAATCTTAAGGAGCCGTAGCCAGTCGAACTTATGAAAAATTAGTATGCTCGTTTACTCCTACGCCGACAACAAGTGAATCCGAGAAATCTGCAGAAGACCAAGTTTAGAACACATTATATAACTGTCCTACAAATATGGTATGATGACAGCCCTGCAGACTGAAGAGTCGTGCAGCTCTGACTTTTGTGCTTTCTTAATGTGAATTAATATGTAAACGACTTAAAACCAACAGAAAAGAAAAAGTTAAACTTCAAACGACAGCGTTTCGGCCACTCAAATAACATTATTTATATATATATTTTATATATATATATATCGTAAAGAACGACGCTTGTATAGGAGATATTCCGCGCAAGACGAGAAAGAGAAAACAACAAATGAAAAAATGAAGTACCACCTGGGAATCGAACCCGGGATCTTCCGATTGCCGGTCAGACGCGATAACCACTACACCATGGACTTCACTCTTCCAAATGCCGTAATTCCTCTACATACTCGCAGAAACCAATGCCCCAAGGGGCACCTCCCGCATGCCGTAACATTATATACATTCAACTGCAAAGAACACGCAGTATAAATAACGTAAAGAACGACGCTTGTATAGGAGATATTCCGCGCAAGACGAGAAAGAGAAAACAACAAATGAAAAAATGAAGTACCACCTGGGAATCGAACCCGGGATCTTCCGATTGCCGGTCAGACGCGATAACCACTACACCATGGACTTCACTCTTCCAAATGCCGTAATTCCTCTACATACTCGCAGAAACCAATGCCCCAAGGGGGCACCTCCCGCATGCCGTAACATTATATACATTCAACTGCAAAGAACACGCAGTATAAATAACGTAAAGAACGACGCTTGTATAGGAGATATTCCGCGCAAGACGAGAAAGAGAAAACAACAAATGAAAAAATGAAGTACCACCTGGGAATCGAACCCGGGATCTTCCGATTGCCGGTCAGACGCGATAACCACTACACCATGGACTTCACTCTTCCAAATGCCGTAATTCTCTACATACTCGCAGAAACCAATGCCCCAAGGGGGCACCTCCCGCATGCCGTAACATTATTACATTCAACTGCAAAGAACACGCAGTATAAATAACGTAAAGAACGACGCTTGTATAGGAGATTCCGCGCAAGACGAGAAAGAGAAAACAACAAATGAAAAAATGAAGTACCACCTGGGAATCGAACCCGGGATCTTCCGATTGCCGGTCAGACGCGATAACCACTACACCATGGACTTCACTCTTCCAAATGCCGTAATTCCTCTACATACTCGCAGAAACCAATGCCCCAAGGGGCACCTCCCGCATGCCGTAACATTATATACATTCAACTGCAAAGAACACGCAGTATAAATAACGTAAAGAACGACGCTTGTATAGGAGATATTCCGCGCAAGACGAGAAAGAGAAAACAACAAATGAAAAAATGAAGTACCACCTGGGAATCGAACCCGGGATCTTCCGATCTTGCGCGGAATATCTCCTATACAAGCGTCGTTCTTTACGTTATTTATACTGCGTGTTCTTTGCAGTTGAATGTATATAATGTTACGGCATGCGGGAGGTGCCCCCTTGGGGCATTGGTTTCTGCGAGTATGTAGAGGAATTACGGCATTTGGAAGAGTGAAGTTCATGGTGTAGTGGTTATCGCGTCTGACCGGCAATCGGAAGATCCCGGGTTCGATTCCCAGGTGGTACTTCATTTTTTCATTTGTTGTTTTCTCTTTCTCGTCTTGCGCGGAATATCTCCTATACAAGCGTCGTTCTTTACGTTATTTATACTGCGTGTTCTTTGCAGTTGAATGTATATAATGTTACGGCATGCGGGAGGTGCCCCCTTGGGGCATTGGTTTCTGCGAGTATGTAGAGGAATTACGGCATTTGGAAGAGTGAAGTCCATGGTGTAGTGGTTATCGCGTCTGACCGGCAATCGGAAGATCCCGGGTTCGATTCCCAGGTGGTACTTCATTTTTTCATTTGTTGTTTTCTCTTTCTCGTCTTGCGCGGAATATCTCCTATACAGCGTCGTTCTTTACGTTATTTATCTGCGTGTTCTTTGCAGTTGAATGTATATAATGTTACGGCATGCGGGAGGTGCCCCCTTGGGGCATTGGTTTCTGCGAGTATGTAGAGGAATTACGGCATTTGGAAGAGTGAAGTCCATGGTGTAGTGGTTATCGCGTCTGACCGGCAATCGGAAGATCCCGGGTTCGATTCCCAGGTGGTACTTCATTTTTTCATTTGTTGTTTTCTCTTTCTCGTCTTGCGCGGAATATCTCCTATACAAGCGTCGTTCTTTACGTTATTTATACTGCGTGTTCTTTGCAGTTGAATGTATATAATGTTACGGCATGCGGGAGGTGCCCCCTTGGGGCATTGGTTTCTGCGAGTATGTAAGGAATTACGGCATTGGAAGAGTGAAGTCCATGGTGTAGTGTTATCGCGTCTGACCGGCAATCGGAAGATCCCGGGTTCGATTCCCAGGTGGTACTTCATTTTTTCATTTGTTGTTTTCTCTTTCTCGTCTTGCGCGGAATATCTCCTATACAAGCGTCGTTCTTTACGTTATTTATACTGCGTGTTCTTTGCAGTTGAATGTATATAATGTTACGGCATGCGGGAGGTGCCCCCTTGGGCATTGGTTTCTGCGAGTATGTAGAGGAATTACGGCATTTGGAAGAGTGAAGTCCATGGTGTAGTGGTTATCGCGTCTGACCGGCAATCGGAAGATCCCGGTTCGATTCCAGGTGGTACTTTCATTTTTTCATTTGTTGTTTTCTCTTTCTCGTCTTGCGCGGATATCTCCTATACAAGCGTCGTTCTTACGTTATTTATACTGCGTGTTCTTTGCAGTTGAATGTATATAATGTTACGGCATGCGGGAGGTGCCCCCTTGGGGCATTGGTTTTCTGCGAGTATGTAGAGGAATTACGGCATTTGGAAGAGTGAAGTCCATGGTGTAGTGGTTATCGCGTCTGACCGGCAATCGTAAGATCCCGGTTCGATTCCCAGTGGTACTTCATTTTTTTCATTTGTTTTGTTTTCTTTCTCGTCTTGCGCGGAATATCTCCTATACAGCGTCGTTCTTTACGTTATTTATACTGCGTGTTCTTTGCAGTTGAATGTATATAATGTTACGCATGCGGGAGGTGCCCCCTTGGGGCATTGTTTCTGCGAGTATGTAGAGGAATTACGGCATTTGGAAGAGTGAAGTCCATGGTGTAGTGGTTTCGCGTCTGACCGGCAATCGAAGATCCCGGGTTCGATTCCCAGGTGGTACTTCATTTTTTCATTTGTTGTTTTCTCTTTCTCGTCTTGCGCGGAATATCTCCTATACAAGCGTCGTTCTTTACGTTATTTATACTGCGTGTTCTTTGCAGTTGAATGTATATAATGTTACGGCATGCGGGAGGTGCCCCTTGGGGCATTGTTTCTGCGAGTATGTAGAGGAATTACGGCATTTGGAAGAGTGAAGTCCTGGTGTAGTGGTTATCGCGTCTGACCGGCAATCGGAAGATCCCGGGTTTCGATTCCCAGGTGGTACTTCATTTTTTCATTTGTTGTTTTCTCTTTCTCGTCTTGCGCGGAATATCTCCTATACAGCGTCGTTCTTTACGTTATTTATACTGCGTGTTCTTTGCAGTTGAATGTATATAATGTTACCGCATGCGGAAGTGCCCCCTTGGGCATTGGTTTCTGCGAGTATGTAGAGGAATTACGGCATTTGGAAGAGTGAAGTCCATGGTGTAGTGGTTATCGCGTCTGACCGGCAATCGGAAGATCCCGGGTTCGATTCCCAGGTGTACTTCATTTTTTCATTTGTTGTTTTTCTCTTTTTTCTCGTCTTGCGCGGAATATCTCCTATACAAGCGTCGTTCTTTACGTTATTATACTGCGTGTTCTTTGCAGTTGAATGTATATATATATATATATACATATATATATACACCTCGTTAACCTCGTTGCGGTTTCGTGCGTCGGTCTCTCTTCACACGAAGGTCAAGCTGGTGGCCCTGCCTCTAGGCCTGGCTTGATGAAGGAACGAGTTGCTCTCTTGCGCTCTCCACCGCACATAGCCAGGTACACCCGGCTCATCTGGTGCCGTCTTGATCCAGGCATCTAGTCTTCTCTTGAAGACTTTAACTTTGATCCCTGTAACATTTCTGAAGTCCTTAGGAAGCTGGTTAAAAAGTCTTGGCACCCTGACAACCATTTCCTGACGAAGAATACGTTCTTTTTCGTGAACCCAAACACTCACAATAAGACGCTCCTCGATTGTAAAAGAACTTGTATCCGCCATACTGAAGGTTTCGTAGCCTACGTCATTACGAAGTTTATTTACGTACCACATAGCCTAGGCCAGGCCGAATGTGAATATCCTAGGTCTAGCTGCTTCTATTTGACAAATTTGTGTGAAATCCGTTGTAAATATTCTTTGGAACACATTCCTCGGTTAATATTCCGCAGAAACATCACCTAAACCTTAGAAAAACAACAATATATTCAGAATTCTTGTAAAAAATAATGAAAGAAAATATGTTTCATATGTTGTGAAAATGAATATTAAGATAAGTTAACATTACATATTAATTTTTTATCAAAATTGGCAGCTCAAAGTATTGGCAACAAATAATTGTTTCTTTGTTTCTGCGTTTCTGTGACCATGAACTATGCCGGTTGTAAAGTATACTTTGAAGACTTTATTCGTCTTATTGCCTTAGACGAAGATAAAGCTTTGGACTTTTTTGCAAATCACGGTGTGATATTAAAAACTTGTTCATGTCGAAACCGGAAAAGAGTGTAATTATATGATAGAAAAGATCGAAATATTTTCTATTGTAATAGGCAATATACTGACTGTAAGAGTAACCTTGTAAAAAGTGTAATTTTATAGGTTAGGTTACGTTAGGTTAGGTTAGAATACAATAAAGGAAATTAAATGGTACTTTCCTGTTATCTCGGACCCCCAGACTTTTTGCCAGATTTGGACGCCACTTGCCAGATTTAAAAAAAAAATTGGCAATGAAATTTGGCAATGTTTTGTTGTTGTTGTTGTTGTTGTTGTTGGTTAGCCGATCAGCCCACCCTGATTGAGCAAGCCGGCGACACGCAGGTAACCGATCGCCCTCTCCGGAGTGGACCAGAGGTTCAGCGCACTAGTGATGTTGTGTTGTGTTCTATGTTGTGTTAGAGCGGTACAGTCTGTCATAATGCGTTCAATTGTTTGTGGTGTGTCCTGGCACAGGTAGCAGGTGACGTCTGTGGAGTTGTCTAGTCTGTGTTTATATGTTTGTAAGTTGGGGTGATGTCCACATCGGAATCGTGCTAAGTTAACTCGATCTAATCTGTTCAAGCTGGTCTCTGACCTGTCATTGGGTGGCGGCTTCGTACCTAGGACCGCATTCGGACCGAATCGTGTCAGTGCTTTGTGGGTTAGGTGTGTGTGTGTGTGGGTGTGGGTGTGTGTGTTTTCTGTACTGTATGATGTCTGTGGGGCGTGGTATGGAATGGAGTATTTGGTTACAATGTCTCTCTGGTGTTACCTTAATGGTGCGAGGTGTTGGTGCATGATTGTACAATGTACATGTAGTTGCAAGGGTGTTGTGGGTTAGTTGTCGCTACTGCCATGAATTGTGTTCCCCTCATGTACAAATGTTAACTAACCTAACCTAACCAGGGGTTAGGTTAGGTTAGATTAGATTCGGTTAGTTATTTAACATTTAAAAAAGAAATTTGGCAATCTGGCAAGTGGCGTCCATATCTGGCAAAATGTCTGGGGTCCGGGATAACGGGAAAGTACCAATTAAATTATATACGAGAAAATATTTATTTGATGTATTTTGAGGCGTTTTAACAGATTCTGGTATCCGTTTTATCTGGTATCTGTTTATCTCAAAACCTGCCCAACTGCTCAAAAAACGGATACCAGATTCTGTTAAAACACATTACAATACATCAGGAAACTATTATCTGGTATGTCATTTCGGGTGATGTGTTCTGCGAATATTTACCCATTCTTTATTTCTAATTCCTGAACATTTCTAAACAACCCGATCGTGACTTTTAGTCATCCCTGTATATATATATACAGGGTGTACATAAAGTCAGGATCTATTTTTGTGAAGTACTTGGAAATTATATGGAATTCAATCATAAAATGATAAAGTGGTAACATTTATTAAATAATTAAGAGTAGGATTCGACGTGACGCCCATCAGTATCCCTGCACAGCTCAAATCGTTCCGCAGCATTTCTAAGCACATTCTGGAGTATTTGCGGGGTTATGTTATCTGCAGCAGTTCGTATACGTGTACGTAAGTTTTCAAGACTCGTAATCTTCGTCTGATAGACGTGCGATTTGATAAAGCCCCATGCAAAGGAATCTAAAGGGGTTAAATCTGGTGATCTCGCTGGCCAAGGTCTGTTGCTTCCGCGTCCGATCCAGCGATTTGGAAAACGTCCATTTAGATAATCCTGAACAATTTTGGCATAGTGACAAGGAGCACCATCATGTTGATAGACGACGGTACTAACAATCCTATCCCCGTCGTCTATCAACATGATGGTGCTCCTTGTCACTATGCCAAAATTGTTCAGGATTATCTAAATGGACGTTTTCCAAATCGCTGGATCGGACGCGGAAGTAACAGACCTTGGCCAGCGAGATCACCAGATTTAACCCCTTTAGATTTCTTTGCATGGGGCTTTATCAAATCGCACGTCTATCAGACGAAGATTACGAGTCTTGAAAACTTACAAACACGTATACGAACTGCTGCAGATAACATAACCCCGCAAATGCTCCAGAATGTGTTTAGAAATGCTGCGGAACGATTTGAGCTGTGCAGGGATACTGATGGGCGTCACGTCGAATCTTACTCTTAATTATTTAATAAATGTTACCACTTTATCATTTTATGATTGAATTCCATATAATTTCCAAGTGCTTCACAAAAATAGATCCTGACTTTATGTACACCCTGTATATATATCAAACATTAGACAAATATCAATTATGGGAGACTGGCTAACCTTTTATTTAGCTTTTTCTTTCTTGCTCTTTATTATTTATTTTAAGCCCTTTAAATTATTTAAATCTTGTTAATTAAAGACCCTGGAAATGGCGCTTCAAACATCCGTGCAATTAATAGTTGTACAGCCTGCATTTTTAAAGCGTAGGTTCACTGTGCGTGCGTACGTGCGTGCGACTATGTTGACTGAAATATGATTTTATATATATATATATATATATATACATATACATATATATATATATATATATATATATATACAGGGCCACCGAGAGAGCGGGAAAGCCGGGTAAAATCCTCGGGGCCCGGACCGCTAGGGGGGCCCAGAAAGAGGGGCGATAAAATCTAAAAATACTAATAAAGCAATTGATTGACTAACAGGAAATATAACACTGGGCAACACGTATTTTATTGAATGATATCTGACACTTGATTCTAGGTAATTTGGGTGCGCTGAATACGAATTTCAACTCGGTTTGGCTCTATCAGGTCCTAATTCTTGTCGACAGCCTATGTGCCATTTTCCAGATTTTTCAAATTAGGACTAAAAAATTAAGTCATGTGTTAATTTTTTTTTTCAAGTGTCATGAATACAAGCAGTTCAAACTACAGTAAAATTACATTATAACGATAGAAATGACTTAAAATAAAAAAACAAACAGATATGAAGCTTTCACTGTGGCAAAAATTTTCTTTTGTAAGACTTTCTAGCGTATTTGCTTGTTGATGGCAGGTCTCTTTTCAAGCACCAGCAGTAATCAGCCATCATGTGGGAATCCCAGCGGCCTTGGTACCGTTCCTCCATAATTTTGATATCTTGGTGGAATCTCTCCCCTTGTTCGTCACTTACATCACCTAAATTATTTGGAAATTGGTCAAGATGGCTATTCAAAAAATACATTTTTATGCTCATATTGCAACCTAACTCTTTGTAGTCCCTTAAAAGTTTTTTTACGATTTCTTCGTAGTTATCTGCCCTATAATTGCCTAAAAAGTTTTCTATCAAGTCCACGAATGAGAACCAGCCATTTTTTTCGCGTTCATTCATGACATTAGGAAAATTGCTGTCTTTAATCATTGTTCTTATTTGTGGACCGTCGAAAATTCCCGCCTTGATTTTTTCATAACTTAAACTTGGAAATTTTGAAGTTATGTATTTGAAACACTCGCCGTTCGTATCTAAAACTTTTACATATTGTTTAATGAGGCCTAGTTTTATATGCAGAGGAGGAAATATGATTTTATCTCTGCTCACTAAAGGTGGATTAATTACGTTTTTTTCTCCGACAGTAAGTGATGTTCGTGCTGGCCAGATTTGTTTGAAATAATGTTCTTTCTTCGCTCTGCTGTCCCATAAGCAAAGGAAGCAGGGATATTTAGTATACCCTCCTTGTTGTCCTAGCAGAAAATTAACCATTTTTAAGTCAACACATATGATCCACTCGTGCTCCCTATATTTGATAAGATTTAAAACCTTTTCTATATGTTCATACTTTTCTTTTAATTTTGTTGAGTGCCCAATCGGTATCGAGCCGTATAGATTGCCATTATGCAACAACACACACTTAAGACTTCTTTTCGAACTGTCTAAAAACAAGCGCCAATCATTTGCATCGTAAGACTCAACCCCCATCTTCTTTAACAAACCAACTATGTCGCAGCAATATACTAAACTCTCCTCTGTTCTAAAATATTTAACAAGTTCTTCTTCTCTTTTTCTGTAAAATGAAATGTATGTGTTTGAAGTAAGCAAGTTTTTCTCTTTAAGTCTTGAAGCTAAAATTTCCGCAGCCTTTTTTGGCAAATTTAGATCCCTTACAAGATCATTGAACTCGGCCTGGTTAAACTTTTGCGGATCGTTTTGACTTTCAAATACGCTGGGGTCAAAATCGGTGTCTGACTCCTCAAAGTGCATAACAATATTTTCAGGAACATCTTCAACTAATTCTTGAGTTGGCAGACCCTTAAATTTTGGAATGGGGATCTCATTTGAATGTAGCACAGGTCGTATCGCGGTGTCGAAATTTGGGTACTCGATACAATGTTTATTTTTCTTAGTGAAGCCCGAAGTCTTGACAAAGCAAAGGTAGCAATCGGTCTCGTGGTTAGTAGGCTCTCGCCACACCTGATATGGAAAAAAAATTGTAAAGCGTTAACAAAAGCGACGAGAGACTTGTTTTTATGAATTTTATCAAAAGTTATCACCCAAACATTTAACATTTCTATGTGTTTCAACCTTATGCAATATTTGAGATTCTTATAAACATTTTCTGTAAATTTTTGTTTATGTACCTAAGTTACAATTACATTTAGGTAAGTTACAGTATACTAGTGATTAAATTACGTAGTTTTATGAAATCATAAACTTACCATCGGAACTCCAAAAGGTATTTTTGAATCCGAACCCTTCGTCCAATGTCGCAGTCTTTCAATGCATATAGTGCAGGCTTTATGTGGAGCCCACGATTTATCTTGGTCCCCCAGTTTTATGCCAAAATAAGCTAAGTAAGCTCTTTTTACGAAGTCAGTTATATTTGCTCGTTGATGTGGAAGTGTAAAATTTCCACATATATAACAGAAGGAATCAGGGTTGTTTTTGCATTTGAACTTTCTAGTGCTTGATGACATATTGCTTGATTGTTCTGCCAATTTGTAAAGGTATTTAAAGCCCTTAATTCATATAAATTTAAGAAAATCTGAAATATAAACACAAAAATTAGTTTAAATAGGTACTTATTATGAAATAGGTACTTACAATCTATGAAATTAAACTAGAAACACGGATGAGTAGGTACAATATAAATTACGTCTAATTAAATCAACTATATTAAATCACGATGACAAAATTACTCACTAAATCATATGCCAATTCAAAATTATGTTAATGCCCAAACTTAATTAACTAACTCAACTGACTGACTGACTGACTGACTGATTGAATTGACTGATTAACTCTGGAAACGAGTCGCTTTTATATATTTTAGTTGTCCCTCTAGAATACTCTACAGAGAACAGGAACGCTCGAGAAAATTTTAGAATTCTATGATATTTTTAGCTTAATTTACTAATATTAAAATGGGTTAAAAATGACAAAATTAAAAATATTTTTAGGGTGTTACATATAAAAATATACATAATACAACAATACCATAACAATAGGTACAAATACCTAGATAAAAACCTAGTTGCATAATGTGTAACTGCAAAAAGACTTAGCGAGTATTGAGAAAAAAACCTTTTTATGAATACGACGAAAGAGGAGGGGTGTTGAGCAAAATCAGGACCTGATAGAGCAAAACCGAGTAAACATTCGTGCTCAGCGCACCCAAATTACCTAGAACTAACTGTCAAATCTAATTCAGTAGACAAAAAGTTGAAATTTGTTCCCCAGTGATAATTAATGAACATACAGTATGATAATCTATATAAAATGTATGTTTTGAATAGTGACTTGGACAATCAGTTTGCTTATGTACACAAAAAACATTTATAATAAAATACTGAGGAAACAGGGGGGTCCCATATACCAATCCTTTCCCGAGGCCCGTGGAAGCTCTCGCCGGCCCTGTATATATATATAGTCATAAATGTCCATTTCGTTCTAAATTTTCCATCAGTTTTCATCTGTACTTATTTTATACCCAGTAGCTCCTACGGGTCATATTTTTTTATATTTTAAAATTTTTTGATCACTTACGTTTGTGTTAAAGTAGAAAGAAATTCCATTAAAAGTTTTAGAGAAACCTTTTTTTATTTTTTATTTTATATGATACGATGAATACTTTTTCGAATTTCATCCGCGTTACGATTTTAATTCAAAAACTCGAAATCAAATTACTCCTACTTCGTGCTACCTCAGGTTTTTACATACTAAGTTATTTGTTTTAGTTTAGGTTAGGTTACGTTAGCCTACCCCAAACCAATCGAACCTTAAAAAGTATCTTCTTCAAGAAAGTAGGAGCGATTTTAAAATAAGAATTAATGGGTAAAAGAAGTGACTTCAAATCGGTGCTACTTGGGAATATATATATATATATATATATATATATATATATATATATATATATATATATATATATATATCACACACACACACACAGAGTTACAATGAGTTACAAGGAAAAGTACTGTAGTACCTCAAAAAGCCTTGCGGCCCATACCGAGGAGGTACCAATGGCAACTGGTGCCAGGTAAAAATTCTGTCACTCTCAAATAGTGTGCAAGATTCGGTCTAACCTTTTCTTGAACAGATCCACAGAAGAACTGTTCACAACTTCTGAAGGTAGCCTGTTCCACCTGTCACAGATCTTATAGGTACAGTAATTCCCACACACACTAGTCCTAAACCGTTTCAAATCCAACTTAAAACTATTGTTGCGAGTTGGGTTATCATTTTAACTAAACATGCTTCTAAAATCGACATCATTGAACCTGCATAAGAGCTTGAAAACCTCGATGAGTTGACCGCGCAGCCTCCGAGTTTCCAACGAAAACAAATTCACGGCGCGTTAGCATCGATTGTAGCCCATATGCCTAACGGAAGGGATAACTTTGTGGCCCTCGCCTGGACTCGCTCCAGCCTGCCAATATCTTTCCTGAGGGTGGGCGACCAGAACTGCACAGCATATTCCAGATGCGGCCGAACCAGAGAATTGTACAGAGAGAGCACAATCTCCTTGTTCCGAAATCGAAATTGCCTCCTGATATAACCCAACAGCTTCTGAGCTCTCTTTTCCACCTCTACGCACTGTTTCGTAAACTTAAGGTCGCTGCTAATTAGTACACCCAAGTCCTTTTCCAAATCAGTCGCCTCGATATTACTCCCCAACATCGAGTAGTCCGACTTGGGATTGGCGTAGCCAATGTGCATCACCTTGCATTTACCCAAATTAAACGGCATTTACCATTTTTCGGACCACTCTCCTATCCTACGTAGGTCCGCACGCAGTTGCTCGATCGCCTCTGGCGTCCAAACATTGGCCCCAAGCTTCGTGTCATTAGCGAATTTGGCGATCCTACTGACGATGCCACCGTCGATACCATTTGTGTAAATGATAAACAACAGTGGCCCCAAAATGGAACCCTGAGGAACCCCGCTAGTGACCAAGGCCCAACCCGAATTAGCCCCTTTAATTACAACCCTCTGCCGCCTATTCTTCAGCCAGTTTTCTATCCAGCTACCTACTTCCCCACCGATACCCAGCGCGCGCATTTTGGCCATTAGCCGGCGGAGAGGTACCTTATCAAAGGCTTTCTGAAAGTCAAGATAAAGTATATCAATCGCCCTATTCTTATCATACTCATTCCACATGACATGGAAAAACTGTAGCAAGTTAGTTTGACACAACCTATGCCGTCTAAACCCATGTTGGAGTCCCCAAGCAGCTTGTAGGAATCCAAATGGTCAACGATCCTATCCGCTATTACCCCCTCTAATAATTTACCTGCAACCGAAGTGAGACTAATGGGACGATAGTTCCCTGGACTTTCGTGATCCCCTTTCTTGAAGATAGGGGTCACGTTGGCTTCCTTCCAGTCACCAGGCACCTGGCCCATCTCCAACGATTTGTTGAAGACTGTAGCCAGGTGGGGAGCCAGGTGGGGAGCCACCTGGTCGCGCACCTCCCGCAACACTCTGGGGAGGAACTGGTCTGGCCCAGGAGTCTTAAACGCGCTCAATTTGTCTATTTTATCGGCAACGACTGTCGCGATACACCGAACACTATCCAGGCCAGCACCTTCGTGCCTGAGGCCTGGCTTGGGGATGACGTGGGTGTCCTCCCTGGTGAACACTCCCGCAAAG
>JAJOZX010001663.1:485000-487500 GCA_023014485.1 Bathynomus jamesi | reverse complement strand
TTGTCTTTATCGCACTTATGTAGCCTACAAGCCCTATCTCTACTCTTTATAATGTCTCCTACTCTAGAAGTAAACCACAAGGGTTTGTTATTTACTTTCGAACGCTTAATTTTGTACGGTACACATTCCTCATTTATAGTCCTAAATACTGTTCCAAATGATTCCCACATTAGTTTTCCGTTGGAGTTCCTCATTACGTTTTCCCAACTGACTTGTGACAATTTATTTCGAAATTTACAAAAGTCTGCGTGCTGGAAGTTAGGAATTTTAGACGAGTTAGCTGGTTTCGAGTGACTTACTGAGAGGACAAACTCTACCATATTTTGATCGCTATTGCTTAACGGTTCTATCACTTGAAGACCAATAATTAGCCTATCATCCGTAGTTATTACTACATCTAAAATACTGTCCAACCTCGTAGGTTCCACAACCTTTTGAATAAGAAAGCTATCCTCGAGAAAATTAACTAAACGATTACCTTCCGCGTCTCCCTGCATTGTTTCGTAATTCACGTTGGCGCAATTAAAGTTACCCATAACTAAAGCCTGCTCACTCCCTATTATTCTCTTTAGTTCACGATATAACGCTTCGTCCGTATCAGCTGTTTGATTAGGGGGCCTATATATAACCGCAACAACAAGTTTGAAATCGTTCAATTTAAGTTCTGCTATAGTCGAATCTATCGGTTCTGGAATTGTGTGCTTTACTTCTGTAACGTTCGCAATATTATCTTTGATATACAACATAACACCGCCTCCTCGCCTACCTATTCTGTTTTTAACAAAAAGTCTATAACCTTTAATTTGATACTCCCCTACAAAGTCACGTGTTTCAGTGCTAAGCCACGATTCACTTATCGCAATTACATCATAGTCTTTACAAGCAATTAAAGAAAAAAAATTCTTTTATTTTATTTCGTAGGCTACGAGCATTTAAGGATAGAACCTTCAAATTGTTTGTAATTGCGACAACTTCGCGATCCCAGGGGAAATTTGTGGAATTTACGCTAGGACCGTTCGAGTTACGGCAGCCTGAAAAGAAGACAGTATTATGAAACAGTCTTCCTAAACGCGCGTCATTAAGATGAAGTCCATCTCCGAGGAACAAGTTCCTCCTGCCGTAGAAACTGTTCCAAAAATTCGCAAAATGCACTCCTTCCTGTTGGCAAAGAGACTTTAGGTTATTGTTGATATACAGTAATTCGCCTTGCTGTAGAAATCGTTACGTTGGATAATTCGAGGAAGTATACCTGCTAAAACAATCTTATTAGTTTTTTTCTTTAATCGCTCTAGTAAGTCCCTGCACCTAGCAAGCAGTTCTTCCGATCTAGAATTTAAAACGTTATTGGTACCGCCATGAATAACATACGTTGTGTCCTCGGCGGTACCGTCTGTAAAATGGTCAACACTATTAGTTATATCCTCCACCCTTGCACCATGGTAGCAGTAACGGCGCCTACGACGAGGCTTTCTCCCACAAAATTCCTCGAGCTGCCCTCGATCATTGGAATCGCCAACAAGTCGTATTTCCGGTTCAACATCATCTTCGAAACGTAAAACAGAAAACTTATTGTTTGTTATTACTGGGAGACAAGTCTTAGATTTTCTCAATGGTGCTCCATTACGCACTCGAACGAAGGGTTGGGAACTAGTGGACGAGAGAGGGCTATTAGTACTATTTATATTATTAGTAAAAACTGAGGCAGGAGGGGTCGTAACTGGAGTCTCAAGGGATTCTAATTTTGCCGTCAGGAGCATCATATAATAATAATATATAATCATATATATATATATATATATATATATATATATATATATATATATATATATATATATATATATATATATATATATATATATATACATATATATTATATTTATACATACTGAAACTCGTGACTTTGTAGGGGAGTATCAAATTAAAGGTTATAGACTTTTTGTTAAAAACAGAATAGGTAGGCGAGGAGGCGGTGTTATGTTGTATATCAAAGATAATATAGCGAACGTTATAGAAGTAAAGCACACAATTCCAGAACCGATAGATTCGACTATAGCAGAACTTAAATTGAACGATTTCAAAATTGTTGTTGCGGTTATATATAGGCCCCAATCAAACAGCTGATACGGACGAAGCGTTATATCGTGAACTAAAGCGAATAATCGGTAGTGAGCAGGCTTTAGTTATGGGTGACTTTAATTGCGCTAACTTAAATTACGATACAATGCAGGGAGACGCGGAAGGTAACCGTTTAGTTAATTTTCTCGAGGATAGCTTTCTTATTCAAAAGGTTGGGGAACCTACGAGGTTGGACAGTATTTTAGATTTAGTAATAACTACGGATGATAGGCTAATTACTGATCTTCAAATAATAGAACCGTTGGGCAATAGCGATCACAATATGGTAGAGTTTGTCCTCTCAGTAAGTCACTCGAAACCAGCTAACTCGACGAAAATTCCTAACTTCCAGCACGCAGACTTTAGTAAATTTCGAAATAAATTG